>PVJH01028623.1:0-27133 GCA_004026705.1 Nesogale talazaci
CACACACACACACACACACACACACACACACACACTTCTTACCCAGCCCCATCAGGAAAATAAAGGTTGTTTGGTGGGAGTATTAAAGGTTTTGACAATAAAAGCATATTAAATCATTCTCTGCATCACAGATCGATAGGGCAGAGAACTGCCCTCTTGGCTTTCTGAGGCTGTAAATCTTTACGGCAGCCTCATATGCCTCCCTGGGAGGGTCTAGTTGGGTTTGAACCACTGACCTTGAGGCTAGTAGCTTAAGGCATAACCCGCTACACCACCAGGCCACTTTGATTTTTACTTCAATCAAAGTTGAATTACGGGAGAATGAAATTTATTTAGCATTCTAGTGGGGAAAGTGATCATCTTGTTTCAAATGCATTTGTCATCCAAATGGATTTTTTATTTATCTCTAGTTTTAAGACAAAATTGGCCGCGTCTTTGGCAAGATATCGAATCAAACATGATGCCCTTTCAATTTACCAAATTCTTCCAGAGACAGTTAGAAAACAGGAACTGCGGGCCTCCACGTTGCCACTTTATGCTTGGATAAATACTTGTAAAATCAGGTATGCTTGTTACAAAACCCCTCCCAATGTGATAAGTCAGATTACTCTTTCTGAAGGATGATGTGGAGTCCAAGTAGTGCTTGGGGGATAGTGTTTAGCTCAGGACCTTATCATGGAAATGCAACAGTCAACTTTTTATGTCTCTAATTATCTTTTAACTTACTGTTGGCTAATATTGTAAGTTACTTTTGAAACATTATATAGAGTTGATAGTGTTCTTTGTTGTAGGAAAGAGATCTTGGTGCTAAATAAGTTCCAAAGTATTATATTTGTAATCACAACCCCATGTTGTACATTTATAGCCCTGAAGAAGTTTATAGCAATTTGAGAAGAAAAGGTTATCATAAAGTCCAATCTGTATTGCACATTGATGATAAAGTCTTTGCGGTGGACAAACATTGCTATGATGTCTTAATTTTTCCATCCCATCTTAAAAATGACCTTCTGAGCATCGATCTTGTCAAGGACTACAAACTGGTATTCCAGGTAAGCTAGCATTCTTTTCATTGGGAGCCTTGTCTAATAGCACGACTTAGAGAATCCCCACCCACCCACTGACAGATTGGCCCTCACATGGTCTCTGTTGTTGATGAATTATCAAGAAGGTTTCTGAGGCCCCACTGTTTATGACCTTAAATGAAATGAGCAGCCCTGCACTCGGAACTTGTATTGCTCTTTGCCGTCTCCGTCTCAGGAGAAGGTATAAAAACCATCTCCTCCTTCTCAGACTCCAGAGACTGGGAGATCTGTATTACTGGCGTAGCAAGTTACTGGTGGGGCTGCTGACTGCAGGGTCCGCAGTTCAGAACCACCAGACACTCCTGTAGAGGTGCACAGGGTGGGACGCCCACAGGGGCCGTTGGACTCTGTCCTCAGACAGGGTTCCCTTGAGTAGGACCCGGCTTGATGGCAGTGAGGGAGGGAGGGAGGGAGGGAGTGCGGGGGACATCGAAGGGAGAGGACTTGACACTTTTTCTTCCATTTCTGAGGACGATCCACTGCTGGTGCCGTCCGTGTATGACAGAGCAGCGTGCTACATTTCCCTGGGCTCTTTTTGCTAACCCTAATGGCGTCCATCCATGAGGCGTGTGTAATAGAGAGGTCCTGGGTAAGACAGACCGTTTGTGACTGAGCACTAACAGAAAGGTTGGTGGTCAGACCCACCCCCTGGTACCACCGAAGAAAGACCTGGCAATCTGCTTCCATGAAAAACATATGTGGACAGCCAGGACGCCCCTCTGGAAGGAACACTTCTAGTCTGGAACACGGGAGCGTTGACATGAATCAAACTGTACAGTGACAGGTTACGCTTGACATACAGGGAAGAGCTAGAACTGATGGGACTACCTTGTCTTTCCAGGTCGTAAAGGTTTTCTGCCTTTGGCAGGTTGAAGGCTTACCACTTTTTTTCCCTCATCCCTTTTTTTTTTTTCAGTACCAAAACCCAGGAACTACTTTTTTAGAAGTCTCAATTAAGGGGAAATAAGGCAGTTTTGCTTCTCTGATAGAAGTAGTGTATGTTGGGCTGAGCCCTGGTGGTGTAGTGTTTGAGTGCGGGACTGCAGCCCACTGGGTTGGCGGTTCATATCCAGCAACAGCTCTCCAGAAGCAAGGCTGGGCCTCCTACTCCCACCAGAGGACAGTGATTTCCCCCCCCTCCCCAAAAAAAGTAGTAGTGTATTTTATACAAGTTCAGTTTTCACTAAGATACTGTAAGATGGTACGATGTGTACAGTACAGTGTGGTAGACTACGCTGTGCACTGGAAGAAGAGAAAGCAAGGCGTGACCTGAGTTCAGTAGAATAAAAAAATAACAGGACTGAGAGCTGAAGCCTGGCTCGTTTCCTGTCCTGCTGGAGCAGCGGGTAATATATTGGACTGTTGGCCACAAGGTTAGCAATAGCAGCCGCTCCGAGGGAGAAAGAGGAGGGTCCCAACTCTGTCACGATTGACATCTCTGGGAAGGTCACAGGGTCACGCGAGTCAGAGTGCACTCCATCGCAGTGGGTGTTGTCCCTTGGAGCGACTCTGTTCCCGGACTCCCCTCGGTCTTGCTTCGCTGACCTTTCTCAGATAGTCTGTTGGCCTGTTTCATAGTGACACGCCATCAAACACTGAGATCACACTCCGAAATGGAATCTTTCTCGCCCCCTGCTCTTCCCGCTTCTTGGTTTTAATCCCCGTGAGCTGGCAGCAGGGGAGCTGGTCGTGCCCTGGGGAGATAGACGGGCAGCAGGACACACCCCTGCATACTCATGGTGGGCTACGAATGGGGGCCAACAAAAGCCAGGGCCAGTCTCTCAACCCCTCTTACCCGATCGTTCTATGAAGGAGCCCTGGGGGTGCAGTGGGGTGCACATTGAACTGCCAGCTAAAAGTCTAGTGGTTCAAACCCCCCTACTACTTTGTGGAAGAAGAAGGAGGCAGGCTGTCCCTCAGCCCGTTCTACTGTGAGTGGGGGGCGACTCACCAGCAGGGGACAGGTAATGACAATACAAAAGCTGAAGGATAATCGTCCATATCTAGGCTAAACAGAACTGGAATGCTTTTCTTCCAATATATGTTATTCTGTATTCATTTTTTATTTAGACATATGTTACTCTGAATGGATTAGGTGTCTTTTCAAGATTCCAACTCTGTCTTTTTTTTTTAAGGTCCTCCCCCCGATATTAGTTCATGCCTTCAGATAGACGTCTTGAAATTCTAACCACACCATTGTCTCGTAGGACAAATCTCGGAGTCTTGCTGTCCATTCAGTAAAGGCTTTATTGAATATGGATGATGATATCTTAATGGTCAATACAGGTTCATGGTACACAGTTGCCCACATGTCAATCTTAACAAATAATAACACCTCAAAGATATTCGTGTGTGGAGTAGAGTCGCACGCGAAGGATCCTGACCTAAAGAACCTCTTCACAAAAATGGGATGTAAAAGTACGTACAAATATTTCTTTGGGGGTCCTAGTTCTATAAGCCACTCAAAATGTTAAAAATGTTTTAATGAGATTTTTTTTGGGGTAGAGCAACAATTCTCTATATGAACTATGGTCTAAAAAGTCTCAGTGGCCCATAATGCAAGGTTGATTCAAAAAAGATACTGCCCGAGGTTTCCAGTTCATGCATTCATGGGCCTATCCCAAACAACACCTAGTTGGACAGGTCTCTGTGATCAGTGGAAGGCTGGAGACAAGTTCTGTCATGATCCCCCCCGTTTTGGTCTTGTTCAAAGCAGCAGCTTCCCAGGTGTCTACTAGACCAATTACATTCAAGACAGAGGGGTCAGTTGAGAAGGTTATGGACTACTTTTTTGGTATTTCACAAAGTAACCCTGATAGATTTTCTCAAAGGTCACAGGACGACCATGAGGGCTGATTGGGAGAAACTTGTAGGAAGACTGAGGACAGCAGTGGGTGAAATAAAGATGGGAGAGTTACGCTGAGGGACTTTCCCATCACCACCAAACCCAGGGTCCTCCAAGGTTAGCCGGGGCTGCTCTGCAAGCATGTCTCCAGGACAGGCATTACCCCAGCCACCGAACACCCCGCACCTTGCCCCCTTCCAACGCTCCCCCCTCCAAACTCAAAGGAACTGAAAGGAACACACTGATTTCCTTGAGGATGCTCAAAGAGTATAGAGTTTGTCAGGGACAATTCAGACAGATGGTACATTGCTTTCAGACCCGTGTGAACCCGGGTACAGTGAGCACGCAGCGCTTATATAGACACAGAGAGACAAGGAAGAAGGTATGTTAAGAACCAACAGCTTCAGGTTTTAATATTTTTGCTTAATAAAGTTGTCTATGATTTTGTGGCAATTTTTAGCATACGTGCAGCTGGCCTTTTGCTTACTGCTGGTTAAAGACTGCAGGTTAATGGCTATATTGGTGCTTGAGGTTCAAACAGTAAGCTGTAAAGTAGGTGATGCAAACAATCACCATGTAAAGACAGCTAGTTACACGGTGCCTTAGGGACAAAAAATGCCTGTGACTTCCAGTTAAGTTCTCTTGTCTTCTTTTATTTTATATTCTCACTGGTACACGCAGTGCATGGAAACCACCACACTGTATTCATGGGTTCCATAAGACTGAGAAACTAAGCAAAACTTTTGAAAAATTTTCAGGGTTAGGGCAACAAAAAGTAGAATTCACGGCTTGACTAGAAATAGTTCCGTAAACACTCAGGAGTTCACTTGAGGACATAGGATATATGGAATTAATACATCCTACCGTAGTGAGTGGTCCGTATTTCCAGTGACTTGAAGCCCGGATTTCAGTCATCTGAATTCCTAATTAGGGAGGTGCATTTCTGGAGGAAGAGACATCATCTTAGGTCTCAAAATTGTCTGGTTAAAATGATGTGGCAAACAAGAAGAAGAGTCATGACTGAAAATCAAGAGAAACACACCACAGTGGAAACAGATCTATAGGTGAGCATTGTGAGAGGAGAAGAAGCTGCCCGCAGTCTGAGATGGACCCGGGAGGTGGCAGGGATGGAGCAAGCATCCAGGAGGGCTGTGGCTGTGGGTGGTGGACAGGGCGGAGGGAGTAGACGCTACCCAGACGACAAACAACAAAGAGATCTGGGGACACAGGTGGGTGATAATCCCAGGAACCTGATCTTTGGAGGGAAAGATAAAGAAGAGAAGCGGGCTTACTACAGACCGGGAGAAGACGCCAAATGAGAGTGATGAGAGAGGAGACAGAGGGGCATGTGTTACGATGCCACCATCTTGAATGTTAACAAGCTTCTTCGATTCACACAACAACCAGACACAAGGGTAGCTGAGCACAAGAAGGGAGAGGCGCCAACACCCATAGCTCCTGTAGCTTTTTTAACTGGGCCCCTTGATTGTTGACGGGCCAGCACCAGCTAATCTCGCCCTCAGCTGTGCTGCAGGAACTGGGAACTGCCCCCTCACTCAGATTCCCCATCATACCCTTCAGGAGACAGGTGGTGATTACCTAAGAACGCATCAACCCAGCAGTTGTCAATCAAATTCAAATAAAACAATGTCTCCGAGACAAAAAGAGAACCAGAACCACAAGAAAAAACACTTGAGTTCATCCCGAACAAGAAAAAGTGGCTCAGACAAGTGCCCAAAGCGCAGGCAGAAACGCTTTCTGGAGAGCTGCTTGGTGAGGAATGATGTGAGAAGGTATTCTGAAGAATGTCACATAGACACGCTCTAGAATGTATGGAGATGGTTGGCAGGTGGCTAGGGAGAAAAGGGAGAAGAGTGTATAGAGAGCACTCACTGCACAATCCAGAAGCTCCATACTGGGATTTTACAAAAAGAAGACATAGCAGTAGAACTGGGTCACTGTGGTCGTTAGGTACCATCAAGTCAGTTCCAACCCACAGCAACCTTGTACACATCAGAACAAAATGCTCCCGGTCTTGTCATCCCCCAAACCATTCCTACGTCCGAGTGCATGGCTGTAGCCACTGTGTCAGCCTCACTGAGGACCTGACTCCCCACCCACCCACCCCCAAGCATGAGGTCCTTTTTCTGGGACTGGTGTCTCCTGAAAACAAGTCCAAAGTATGTAAGAAATCCGATCATTCTTTTTGTTAAATTCATTTTACTGGGGGCTCATAAGCTCTTATCACAATCTATCCATCCATTGTTTCAAGCACATTTGTACATGTTACCATCATCTTCTTTTTCTTTTTTAACCATCATCATTTTCAAAACATTTTCTTTCTACTTGAGCTCTTAATAACAGCTCATTTTTCACCCTTCCCCCGCCCCCCGCCATCCTTCATGATCCCTTGACAGTTTATTAAAAAAAAGAAATTTCATGTCTCACACACTGACCGATGTCTCCCTTCACCCACTTTTCTGTTGTCCCTCCCCCTGGGAAGGGATTATAAGTAGATCGTTGTGATTGCTTCCCCTTTTCTCCCCCCACCTTTCCCTTAACCTTCTGGTATCACTACTCTCATTACTGTTCCTGAGGGGTTTGTTTATCTGTCCCGAATTCCCTGTTTTGTGAGCTCTTATTTGTACCAGTGAACATGCTCTGGTCTAGCCAGATTTGTAAGGCAGAATTGGGGTCATGATGGTTGGGGTGGGGGGCAAAGTGGAGGCAGGAGACAGCATTAAAGAACTGGAATGACTTTTCTGTGGGGTAAAGTGATCAGATGTCCCACTTTTTAAAACAATTTAACAATGTCCCGCAGCATTTTAAAATTAAAATAAATATATTACAATACTATTTTTGCATTCTATGAAAAATTTTTGTTGCTCCATATAGACAAAATTTTAAATCAAGACACACACCCTCTCCCCAGTTAATGATGTCCCGCTTAAAATCTAGTCACTATACTGTAGTGGGATGTCCAATTTCCTACAGATGGGCTTTGGGTCTCCACCCATTTTGTCTTCAGTGATCTTGTCAGGAAGGTGAGCATCACAGAATGCGGGTTATTAGAACAAAGTGTTCTTGCACTGAAGGAGGACTTGAGTAAAGGCCCAATGTCTACTTAGTCTAACCATTCTTTATTCACTGGAAGACTGAATTAGAGAGCTTGAAGGCAAATCTTATTTTATTAATCTGGCCAGGAAACAGCCAGACAAAAGAGAAAAAAAAAACCCAAAACAAAGAAAATCCAAAAATTATGAGGGATACCACAAAAAGGAATAACAAAGCAGGAAGACCAAAAAAGCAAAGAGGAGATGGCTAGAGAGTTCTTGGGAGAAAAATGCCCTGAAGCATGAAAGATAAGAAAAATAGGCATAGAAGAAACTATCTGAACCTCAAGTGGGATAGACTCTCAAAGAAAATCACTGACACACCAAACATTCTCAAACCATATGTACTCTGAGCCCCGGGGGCATAAGTGGTTGAGTGCAGGACTGTGGCCCGTGGGCTTGGCGGTTCAAATCCAGCGGCGGCTCTCAGGAGCAGCGCTGGGTAGCTACCACGACCACCAGAGGGCAGTGATGCCCCCCCCCAAAAAAAACAAAAAATAAAATAATAAAACCATGTGTAAAAATGTGTTTGACATGATGTATGTATAGATGGTGACGAGCTGTAAGAGCCCCAATACCATGATTAAAAAAAAAAAAGAATTGTCCCTCTTACATGCTGTCAGTTATGATATTTCCTGGTAAACAGAAGTTGAAGGAATTTGTAAAAGCCAGACCAGTTTTATAAGTAATGCTGTAGGAGATTCTTCAGGCAGCTGACAACCACCTGACATCTACATCCCCCACAATATGCAGAAGTCAGCCTAGATCTAGAAGCATCGAGTATAAGAAACCACAAGACTAAAAATAAGGAATCAGAGGTAACAGTTTGCTGCAAAGGCGATTATAACATTGTGGGAAAGGGGAATGGTATAGTTACAGAGTTTCCAAATGGAGAGGGAGTCGAATAGATTTACCTTGAGGAAAGGGGCTCAGCCAGAGACATTACAAGAAGTTGACCAAAAAACGTAGTGGAGGCAAGGGAAGACACTAGGGGCCGTGTGGAGTGAAGGCAATAGGTACATTCTGCTAGATACATAATCCAGTAGTGGTGATCTACGAATAGCTGAATGAATTAGACACAACATTCTGCTAGATACATAATCCAGTAGTGGTGATCTACGAATAGCTGTATGTTAGACACACAGGTTGAATAGGTATGGGTGGGAAAGTAAGAGGATAAGCACAAATATAGTAGAACCCCAGACCTTGACGCTAATCCATGCTAGAAGGAGCGTCCGGATGTGATGCAGTCCGTTCCAAATCAATTTTTCCCCTAAGAAATAACTGAAAACAGACTGATCTGTTCTCGACCACCAAGCTTTTACCCTAACCTTGCCTTTTTATACAAAACATTACGCAGAAATTTCAGAGTTCAATAGCATAATTTAAATAAGAAACATAATATTAAAAAGGCTTTTAACAACGATGGTATGGCCCATACCTTGAGATGGAGGCGGATCTGGATCTGTGGACACGGGTGTGGAGAGGAGGTCTGGAGAGAGAGAGTCATTGTTTGGAAGAGGACTCCCCTTCCATAAAATCAACTGTAGGTGCTTTTCCGGAGTTTTTTAGGTTTTTTCTTCTTTGCCTTTTTTTCATTGGGACCTGACTAGCTTTCTCTAAAATAAAATCTGTCTAATGTGGTCTGCTGTTGGCGTTTCCTTAACTGTTTTCTAAAAGGGTTTACTAAATTATCACCAACAGTATCAATAACAAGGTTAACCAGTTTCTTATGATGATTCCTTAAAAAAAAACAAAAAACCAACACTCTTAGGACCCATTTTTTTTAAAAAATCTAAATTCAGTACAAAAAGCCACAAAAACTCAGACAACTGTAGCAAAACGCTTGGAACACAGCCGCAAGAGGTTTATACAACGCTTACTAACAGCGCCATTCAACGCCGAGTGATGGCTGCACGGACTGCTTTTGTTTGCCACAATCACGTGTGTCAGGTCGGATTCCGATAGTTCCTTCAAGCTCTGCTGGGAAATTTTCTCGAGATTTCGGGTCTAAATCTGATGACAGTATGTGGAGTCCTGATGCGGTCGAGTAGCGGGGTTCTACTGTACATGCATTTTACAGGGTATTTGTGCATAGATATCTCCCTTTGCTGCAAGCACAGGTAGCTAGGGTAGACCATCACAGGGACCAAGTTAGGGAAACTAGTTCGGCCAAAGCAAGCGTCTTGAAGGGATGCGTCACGGGGCTGGGCCGCAGCACCGTAGTCTCCAGGGGCGCCGAACTACATTGGCAGAATAGAGCAAACGCTCTGCAACCTGCTTTCCCGAGCAGCGGCACGGGTCTTAAAAATTCTCGAAGAGCCATCTAAGACGCAACTGTCGTTCTCACCTTGTCCAGAGGACATACCAGGATGGGAAACAGAGATGGAGACCAGGAGCTCAATGGACTAGTGGACCATGTGAGCTTCTATCTTAACCGTGAGACCCGAAAAACTATATGGTGCCCAGCTGCTACAATTACAACAAAAGGATCACTTTAGAAGGTCCAGGATGGAGTGAGAGAAAAATGTAGCGTAAAATGCAAAATCTCAGAGCATATCAGGCATGCCGGATACTGCAGGGACCGCTGAAACCATGGCCCGCAGTGCCCCTCTCATCCCCAGGGCTCAGCTCTCCACCAAGCCATAGACAGGTCTGTCAGGGGAACAGTACCCTCAGGGAGGGGCACCCTGCCAGTTGAGGTCAAAGGGGCAGCGATTACCAAAGTTCAAAGTTCAGAAGGGCTAGCAATGTGGTGTTATTGTCGGGATTGCAATGCATGAGCTAAGCTAAAATGTGTTTGAATGCTGAATTTAAAACAGAAGATCTCCCTCAATCCAATTACAATAGTAAGTCCAGATCTTGGCAATATTAGGTGTGATTGTTTCATGTGTAAAGTGACCAGATTTTAAGCAGGACACCATTGACCTGGGTGAAGTTGTGTGTGGGGGATCTTGATGAAAAATTTTGTCTAGTTGGAGCAACAAAAATTCTCATAAACGCAATAGTATTGTAATATATTTATTTTAATTTTAAAACGCTGCAGGACATTGTTAAGTTGTTAAAAAGTGGGATGTCTGGTCACTATTCATGTATCAACTTGGCTAGGTGGTAAACTCATGGCCATCAAGTGGGTACCGACCCATGGCGACCCTACAGGAGAGGGTAGGACTGTCCCGTGAGTTTCTGAGACTGGACCTTTCTGGGAGCAGAAAACTCCGTCTTCCCCCTGAGCAATGTCTGCTGGTGAAGAGGCATGGCTGCAGCCCAGGGCTGCTCGGCTAGCCTGTAGGACGGTCATTTCATCAAGCGCCAACCTAGTGTTGCTAAGAAGGCATCTTGCAGGTGAAGGAGATTATCCACTCTCACAGGTGAGGCTCACCCTGAGTAAAACAGCTTTGCGGGGGAAGAAGAAATTCTCAAAAACTTTCTCAAAAATAGGGCTGAGCCCCCGTAGCGAAGTGGTTGAGTGCGGGACTGCGGCCCACCGGCTTGGCAGTTCAAATCCAGCAGCAGCTCTCCAGGAGCTAGGCTGGGTAGCTCCCATGACCACCAGAAGGCAGTGATGCCCCCCCCTAAATAAAATAAAATAGCGGTGATCAATCTGTTCCAATGACTATCATATTCGCATGCAAGTAACACTTGGCTTTTATATCATTTGCTAATCCCTCCATCCCCACAGCACCACTATGTCATGGGAAAAAATATGTGGTGGAAAATAATTAGCACATGCATTTACAAAACTACCTCCCTGGGGGATGCAGCAGTTGGTAAATAAACAACTCATGCTATTTATGTAAAGATACAGTTAATGCCAAGTTTTATTAGAATTTCATCAGAGAACTGGAAACTCATGAAAAAGCCAACAGAAAATTCTGAGACTGAAAAATAGGTGAAATAAAGACATCAAAGGGATAGGTTTAAAACAATAGGATAGATACAGCTGAAGAAAACATGGAAAAATTGATTAAAATTTTTAATCAATTTTTTAACCAGAAAAAAATATATTCAGATTGAAGCAGGAGGATATGGATATAGAAGAGATCATAAGACACACATAAGATCCAGTGTTCTTATATTAAGGTGACCAGGCGTTCCGCTTTTTAACAATTTAACAATGTCCCACGGCGTTTTAAAATTGAAATAATTACAATACTATTTTTGCATTCTATGAAAATTTTTGTTGCTCCATATAGACCAAATTTTTTATCAAGAAAACTCCCCCCCCCCCACCCCAGTCAATGGTGACCTGCTTAAAATCTGGTTACTTTCTTTTTTTTTTTTTTTTTTGCATCACTGCCCTCTGGTGGTCGTGGGAGCTACCCAGCGCTGCTCCTGAGAACCACCGCTGGATTTGAATCGCCAAGCCCGCGGGCTACACTCTGGCACTCAACCACTTACGCCACCAGTGTTCAGCCAAAATCTGGTCACTTTATACATATGTCCTGAGTAGAATCCTAGAAAGAGGAGAAAAGGAATTGAGAATGAATCAATAGTTCATGAATTTCAGGCCGGGGATTTTCCAAACTGGACGAGAGATACGAAGCTATAAATTCAGGAGGTCCTATAAACTCCAAAGCTTAATTAGGCACATCACAGCATAACTTCTTAGTGCCACAGACCAAGAAAAATATTCAAAGCAGAAGGAGCAAAAACATACTACCTTCAAACAAATAAAAAAAAAAGATTGAAAACCATTCAACAGAAACCACCGAAGCCAGATCTGACTATTAGAGCATATCTGGATAGTGTTGAAAGAAAGTGCATGGTTAGATTTCTCTATGCAGCAAAAATAAACCTTAAGACCAAACTATACTCAAGTCGAATCTTAGAGTATCTTATTAGCAGACACACAAAAAAGGAAAATACTAAGGATTATTGCTTGGGTAGAGGAATATTATTGTATACAGAAAGTTGAATATGTAGGAAGAAATGAATGACGGAGTAAAGTATACAGGTAAATCTGAATATTATAATCCATTGTCTTGTAGGGTAGTAAACTAATGCCTTCTGAGGTTAAAAAAATATGCATATGTGTGATCAAATAAATTACCACAATGATACATCATTTTAGAGAGAAGAAATTAGAATTAATGTCCTCCGTGGTCTTTGCTTCACATCTTGACCCTTGGTTTGTTGTAGCCTCGT
The DNA here is from genome assembly GCA_004026705.1 of Nesogale talazaci. NCBI lineage: Eukaryota > Metazoa > Chordata > Mammalia > Afrosoricida > Tenrecidae > Nesogale > Nesogale talazaci. Next base: position 12,189 of record PVJH01028623.1, read on the forward strand.
GACCTGTGTGTTGCTGTTGTATTGGAAGGTATGGCACAGGTTATTTCAAATCCCAGCAGGGTCACCCACAGTGACAGGTCTCAGCAGAGCCTCCAGGCTAAGGACAGACTATGACGAAGGAACAGGCTGTCCAGTTCTGAGGAATTAGCCACCAAAACCTTACCAACAGCATCTAAACATTGTCAGATACTGAAAACCTCATGAATTGATGCAGAACATTGCCAGAAGATGAATCCCTCGGTTCAGAAAACACTCAAAAAAGGACTGAGAAAGAGTTGATGACGACGACATGGGTGGAGGAATGCCTGTGCGAGGAACGTCTTCAGTGCCTTCATTTCTTGACAAGGCAAACGCAGCATGAGAAGAAACAGCTGCAGACATTAACAAACTTGGAATACATGAAGTGTAGATATAGGGAAATTGGAAGTTTTCAAAAAAGAAATTGAATGCATAGAGATTGACATTCTAGGTGAGAGGGAGCTGAAATGGACTCGCATTGGCCATTTTGAAACAAAATCATATACTTACTATGCTGGGAATGACAAAGTCAAGAGGAACAGTGTCACATTCATTGTCAGCAAGGACATTTCGAGATGTATCTTGAAGTACAATGTTGTCTTGATTGAACAATATCTATCCGCACCCAAGGAAATACAGTCAGTAAAACTAATTACTCAAATGTATGCACTAATCACTAAAGCTAGTGATGCAGAAATTGAAGAAATCTACAGTTTGAAATTGGTCAACTATACAATCAAGATGCATCGCTAATTACTGGCGATTGGAATGCAAAAGCCGGAAACAAAAAAGAAGAGTAGTCGGGAAATATGTTCTCGGTGATGGAAACAAACCTGGGGATTCTATGCTAGAATTTTGCAAAACCATGATTTTGTCATAGCACCTAACTTTTTTCAGCAACACATGGACTTCTCCAGATGAAATACACAGAAATCAAATCAACTACATCTGTGGGAAGAGAGGATGGAGAAGCTTAATATCAGCAGCAAAAACCAGGCTAGGGGCCGATCATCTATTGCTCAGAGGTAAGTTCAGCTTAAAGCCAAAGAAAATGAGATGAAGCACAGTCCCGATCCAAACCCCAGAATTTATCTTCAGGATATTGACAGATTGTAAAATTGATATGGATTGACTGAAGAGACCAAAAGTCAACAAGTCAACATGATACCAATGACAATCGAGTTGGAGGGTGAATTAAAAGAAGACATGAATGAAAAGAAAGACCATTTCATGGTCACGGATCACAAGATTCCATGCTGTAAAGATGGTAGTATTGCCCAGATCGATCTAGAGACTCAGTGAGTTCCCTTTTAAGATTTCAGCTGGCTTTGGGGGGCACAGACAAACTTAAAGTTATGGAAATGCCAAAGACCAAGAGTTGCTGAACGAATCCGGTAGTTGTTCACACCACAAAGTCAACTGAGTGGAAGGATGTGATGCCATTTATGCAGTAGGTATGGCTCCCTTCAAAAAGTTATACACACACACACACACACACACACACACACTGGCGATTGGCGATCAAATCACTTTATTGAACAGTCACTTTGGGGGAAATGAGGCCCTACTAGAGCAGTCTGACAATCTTAAAGCCACTGGAAAAAGCAAAACAATAATTTTTTAACAATATATATTTTTAACTATATATATATATATATATGTATTTGGGGGGGGGCATCACTGCTCTCCGGTGGTGGGAGTAGGAGGCCCAGCCCCACCGCTGGAATTGAACCTCCGTCCCAGTGGGCCGCAGTCCCGCGCACAACCACGACGCCACCGGGGCTCAGCCCTAACAATATTTTTTAAGATTAAAAAAATATAATTAATCTTTACAACTCCAAGTGCCAATTTTGGGCAGTATGAGAAAGGGAATATTCAACTACGTCAATTAAGTTGGCAAACAACAAATTGGCAAAATGCAGACTGGTAGGAGAGGAAAACTATTAACCAAGTTTCATTAAGAAATTAATCATTCAAAAAATAGAGGAGGGGGTGAATTTATGGATAAAAAGAACTTTTAAAAAGACTACCAGGGAGGGGGGAAAATGAGAAGTTGGTACCATGGACTCAAGTAGAAAGCAAATATTTGGAGAATGATAATGGCCACAAATGTACAAATGTGCTTGACACAATGAATGAATCTATGGATTGTGATAAGTGCGATATGAACCTCCAGTAAAATGCTTTAAAGAGACTATCAACCAGTTGCAATATATTTATATCCTGGTGAGATTATTGGGAAATTTGATATATGGTTGGATACTTCATAGTAATAAGTGTGTGGTCAAATTTAAAGACGGCGTTTGGGGGGCTTTTTTATAGACTGTTTATCTTTCAGAGATGCATATGAAAATATTGTAGATCAGAAATAAGAACGGGTGGATGGGAGTATAGAGATGAAAAAGTGTTTTATTCAAGCTCTGTGATGGGTCCTGGAAAGTTGATTACATTATATCTATGCTTGTATGTGCTGAACCTTTCCAATAAATTTTAAAATGGAATAGAAGAAAGATCACTTGCTTAAAAAATATTTCAAAAGAATAGAGACTAGGGGGTGAAAACATTTGCTCAGCCAAGAGAACGGGAATGAATGCGCCAATGTCTAGAATGGCTTCCATTCTCAGATAGGAGCCAATGAAGAAATGGAAGGGTTGGTCTTTAGAACTACAGAAGGGTGTAACTTGACCCAAAGCAGATTGCCTTCAATTCCAAGTTCCTGAGGATGTACATTGTATTTTACATCAGCATGTTAGCTTGTGCCTTAGAAATGCTACCTCTTTTATAGGGAAGATAGGCTACATACATTGATTTTTAAATGTGAGGGAAAATATTGAGTATTTACTGTAAACTAGACACTATGAAAGGCCTAATTACTTTAACAGCCTTCACCATGATTTTGAAGCAGGTGTTAGATAGGAAATAGAGACAGAGTAAGTCACTCAGCTAGTCAATAATGAAGTTAGAAGTCAAATTCAGACCTGGCTGACACCACACCCACTCCTCTTCCCCCACTATATCATCCTGTTGTGAATTAAACCTGAAGTTCATCGTGAAGAATGAGAAATGTCATGTGTTATATAGAAGATACCAAACTATCAGGATCCCTTTCAGGTAGAGAAGGAGTCTATTTGGGGATCTCCTGAACTAACTTTGGGAAGTTAGCAGAGAATAACCCTCTTTCTTGAGTACATTCAAAGAAGCTTTTTTTTGGGGGGGGGGAGGTGTTGAGGATTTAAAATTGAACAATGCCCCCAATAGAATGATTTTTAATAAAAATAATAAAATTGAACAATGCTAAAAAATAGTTATGTCTATATGCTGCAGAGATATATTAACTTTGTGTTTTTTTCAAACAGATATTGAAATACTTCATGAGATATTCATTAACATTGAATCTAAGGATCAGAGGCTGCAGAAAGTTAAAGTAATCCTGCTTCTACCTCGTTGTTCAGGACTGGGTGTTAGCAATCCAGTAGAATTTATTTTAAATGAGCATGAAGGTACTTACTGACTTACTTGTGAAGTTATGGAAATCAGTTAATACTAGTTTAAAATAAAATGGTTTAAGCTCATGAAAGTGGCACTGGCATCAAAGAGAGCTGATTCAGAAGTAATAGCTACCACGTATGAACTATGTATTATGAACAAAATACTTGAAATCCCTTACTAAATTAAAACTTACGGGAAGCCTGTGAGACATGGGCAAGGGAGGTGTCACAGGTACTGGTTTACCAGAGGGATGCTGTCAGCACTGTCCGATGCCACCAAGCTGGTTCTACAGCTGCATAAAGGAGGGCCTGGCCCTGAGCCGTCCTCACAGGCATTCTTAGGGGTCAGCCACTGCTTCAATCCATCTCATTGGAGGCCTTCCTCTCTTTTTCCCGCCCCTCTACCACTAGTCCTGGTGGTTATGACTGGGGATTTCTCTGCAAGATTGGCAGTTCTAAACCACCAGCCAGTCTGAGGGAGAAAGATGGGGCCTTCGACTCCCGTACACAGTGACTGTGTCAGAAACTCGCAGTGAGACTTCTGCCTTTTTTTAATAAGGTCAGCTGAGTCAGCATGAACTTGATGGCATGGAGGGTTTTTTAAATTTATTTTTTCACTTTACCAAGTATGATGTGCTTCTCAAGGGAAAGTACATGATACAAAGTCTTGTCATTCTTTTTTTTAAAAATCAAATCTCTTTATTGTTATATATCATTTTATTGGAGGCCCTTACAAATCTGATAACAATCCATCATTCAATTGTATTAATTTTGCACCAACATTTCTAAGACAAAAAAAGTCAACATCATTCTTTGAATGAAACACTATAGTTAATTCATACTAGCTCGCAAATTCTTTGAGGAAGTTTAAATCTTTTGTAACTTTATCATTATTCTTCCAAGTAACAATAATGGTTTTGAATGAAAACAAAGTATAGAAAAACAGCTTTGTAGGAAAAATAATTTAAAACATCCTTCCCTCCAGAGAGACTATGAGAACATATACAATTGTTATGACCTTCTAAGTTACAAATCTCACTTCAATCAATATGTTTTTATTGATATACTGATTGACATGTAACTTTGCTATCCTTTTTTTTTTTTGAGGGCATCGCTGGTTATTCTTTCTTTTTAATATATAAATCATTTTATTGGGATCTCATACAACTTCCATCACCCTTAGGGAATATTATGGCTGTATTACTTCCAAGATAGATTTGTTTGTTCTTTTGGTAGTACATAGTACTTTTCTTCTTCTTCTCCAGCACCATAATTCAAATGCATCAATTCTTCTCCAGTCTTCTTTATTCAATGTCCAACATGTCACAAGCATGTGAGGCGATGGAAAATACCACGGCTTGGGTCACAGGCCCAGCTCAGTCCTCAAAGTGCCATCTTTGCTCTCATTGTGCTACAGATTTAAAAAAAAATTCTTTTGGCATCACTGCCCTCTGATGGTTGTGGGACCTACCCAGCCTTGCTGCTGCTGGATTTGAACCCCCAAGCCAGTGGGCCGCAGTCCCGCACTCAACTACTACGCCACCGGGGTTCTGTGCTACAGAACTTAATGCTATATACCTAATGCAGTATGTCTTTTCATCTCTTAACTGCTGCTTCCACGAGCATTGATTGTGACACCAAGCAAGATGAAATCCTCGACAACTTCACTCTTTTCTGCATCGATCGTGATGTTACCTATTGACCCAGTTGTGAGGATTTCCGACTCTGTGACATTGACTGGCAATCCATTCTGAAGGCTGCAGTCCTTGATCTCCATCAGCAAGTGCTTCAAGCCCTGCTTGGTTTCTTCCAGCAAGCAAGGTTGTGTCCCTGCACATTGCAGGTGGTTCATAAGCCTTCCTCCAATCCGATGCCACCATCATATAGCCCAGCTTTGATCTGATGATCGGCTCGGCACACTGATTGAGTAAGTGTGGCCAGAGGCTACAACCTTGAAGCACACCTTTTCTGACTTTAAACCACACAGTATTCCCTTGGTCTGTTTGCATGACAGCTTCGTGATGTTTGTACACATTCTCCAGGGGTACAATCAGGCGTTCTGGAATTCCTCCCTTTTGTCTTAGCTACTCTACACTGAAGAGCAAGCTTCAGAGTCTCTTCTGACATACACTTTCATCTTTCTTTTTTCTTGTCTAATGACTTTTTGCATTCTTGATAAATGATGTTCTTGATGTCAGCTCACAGCTCCTCGGGTCTTCTGTCATCAGTTTAATGCCTGAAATCTGTTCCTGAGATGTTATCAAAATTCAGGTGGGATAGGTTCAAGGTCATACTTGGACTCTTGTGGACTCGTTTGAGTTTTTTTTCAACTTGAACCTGAACTTGGGTGTGAGCAGTTGATAGCCTGTTTCCCAGTCGGCCCCTGACCTGGCTTTAGCTTCTTGACCTTTTCCCTCATTTTTTCCCACAGATGGAGTTGGTTTGATCAGTCCATGGGTTTCGTGGTGGCGTGTGCTATTGCACAAAAGGTCATTGGTTGTGCAAAATTCTCCCAACTCGATGTAGCTACATCTGGAGAAAGTTACTATCATCAGCCAGAACAAGGTCAAGGGCCGACTATGGAACCCCCCATCAAGTGCTCACATGCAAATTCTGGCTGAAACGGAAGAAAATCTAAAGAAGTCCATGAGAACCAAAGTACAACCTCGTGTGTATCTCACCTGCATTTAGAGACCGTCTCAAGGAGAGACTTGATTCACTGAGCAGGAATGACCAAAGCCCACTGGAACTGTGAGATGATATCAAGCATCAAACAAACAAACAAACATGCCAAACTCACTACCTTTGAGTCCATGCTAACTCCTAGTGACCCCGGTGGCTTTCAGAGACTGTTTATGGGAGCAGGAAGTCCAGTCTTTCTCCCTTGGAGCCGCTGGTGGTCTTGAACCACAGACCATGAGGATTGACGCCACCAGGGCTCTTTACACCAGGGCTAAGTGTAAAAGGTTATGAGAAAGATAAGATGAAAAACAGTCAATATCAGAAGAAACTCTAGAAGTTGACACTTGAAAGCCGAGAAGCTAAAGCGACTGAAAGAAATGATTAAATAGGGCTGAGCCCCGGTGGCATAGTGGTTGAGTGCAGGACTATGGCCCACTGGCTTGGCGGTTCAGATCCAGCAGCAGATCTCCAGGAGCAAGGCTGGGCCTCCCACTCCTATCAGAGGGCAGTGATGCCCCCCCCCAAAAAAAGAAATGATTAAATAAAAGCTGTGCAGAAAATTTTACCACCTGTTTTAAGTTTTATGAATATTGAAAAGGAAAAGAGAGCTTCAAAGGTTGTTAAAATGAGTCATATAAAGTAGCTCTCAAGTAATATCTTATTACCTAATTATTAATATTAACATTAATACCACTATATTATAAACAAAATATTACATTATAAATAATAGCATCAATTATTTATATCAAATATATTTTAATATCATACCATTTCATAGTTCAGTCATATCAAAAAGTCTTATACAATTGCTAACAAGATTAATTGCAAGATGAATTGCTACCAAGAAATATATTAAAAGTTTTAGAAACTTAAAAACTGACAGTATCCTCCTCCAATGGGAAGACATGTCTTTGCTTTCCTGAACTTTTTGTTTCAGGATTTCTGCCCCACATCCCAGTGTGTTCCTTCTTGGTCTTCTGAGGTCTGATGATAGTTCCTCTGTTCCTACTTTTGAGAAGAAATAGTATCTTTTCTTTTTGTATTAGTCTCCAGACTGTTGACATTTTCTCTTCCATACGCAAATGGTTTCCTTAGCTGATGAACAAGGACGAATATTAAAATTGAACAAAGTTACCTTCATCTATTCAGTTTTTAAAAATTTTTAATGAAAACGTTCACTAGCAGACAAAGCGATTGCAAGTTTAAAGCCTATGACAATAGCAATGCGTGACCAGTGCCCACTACTGAGATACTTACCAATTTCAATTTGCTTTCCCAATGTAGGAACCGATTTACTTAAAGATCTCTCACAAGGAGGCCCCTCAGCAGATAAACTTCATGTCCTTGCTCTGCAGCAATATAAACAGCTCAGCCATGCGATGAAATGTAAGTCTGTCGTCAGCACAGCCATGTTCAAATACACGGCAAGTCTTAGAAACGTGAATACTGAGTGTATCTCACGTCATCAGGCAAGAAGTGTGGCCCCTCAAGTGAATTTTCCTGAGCACTTTAAAATCATCAACTACACATTTTTAACAATTTTATCTAAATTTTTTAAAACTGTGTTTTACTATTATTTTGCACATAGGTTAGCAAATACAAATGAACGGCTAATTAAGCAAATGTAACTGAGAAGTGGTGATTTGAAATAATTGTTCTTATCCATGGTCGTATGGTCTGTTTTCTTGTTCTTCTCTTTGGCCTCTCTCCTGATGTCATTTGTCTATTGTCATTGCGCAACTCTCCCGTGCCCATTTTCGTCACACTTTGGCTTCCCTGGACGCTGCCTGGAGAGTCAGGCCCCCAATCCACTGTCTCCTGGTAACCTTAACAGGGCTCCTGTTAAGGAGACTCTCCATCTCTCCCGGAGCAGCCTGCCTCCTCGTTCTCCAACCGAGCGGCTGATGGATTTGAACTGCCAGCACCATGTTCATCAGGGGTGTGAGTCCCAAATTTTGATGGAAACGATGAAAGACACTCTTACAATCAAACACAAATGACAACTGCACTCAGTCTTCCTATTTGTTGTGAAACTAATTTTTAAGCTTCAGACTCCCATGGATCACTTAATAGAGGCCAGGCACCTTGCCGTCGACTGTCTGGGTGTGATTTTGTTTATTTCTCCGGGAGTCATTTCACTTGCACGCCTCGTTGAAGCAGAATAGCAGGCAGACTCAGGATTCCCAAGCCCATCTCTGCTCACCCCTCTCCACTGCAGAGTCCTAACGATAGAGTGCGTCTGTCTCTACAACCGTGACCCCGAGTTACGGCAGTGCCCACATGCCACCCTAGCTCTCCGGCCCCCACCTTGCTCTTCAGAGCCCCTCCTTGGTCCCGTCTTCCCCTCGGTGCTCCCATAACCTGCCACCTAGCCTCTTCTTTGACGTAACTCTCTTCCCTGGCCTCCCAAACTTGCCTTTTTTGGGGGGAATGTAGTCTTCTAAAGATGGGGTGAACTTCATCTTTTCTCCTCCCTGTTCCCCAATGTGGTGAGACCTATGGAAACATTTTCACAACAGATGAGTAAGCACATTTACTTGCTTCCGAGGTAATCCTTGCCCCTGCCCTCTATTCCCTCTAGCAGGCCGGAGCCCCCAGTCCACTGATCGTACCGCCTTGTCACAGGCCCATCTGGCTGCCCCCTTGGCCTCAGTTCCCGTCATACTTGTGTCCTAGGTCATTCCCATCAGTCTATGGATAAGCCCAACAAGCTAGTCTCCCATCTTTTATTTTTAAAAAATGTCTTTATTAAATACTTTTATTGGGGGCTCTCACATCACTTGTCATAATCCACTCATCCCTCGTGTCAAGCACATTTGCACGTATGCTCCCGTGACCGCCTTCAAAGCATTTTCTTTCTACCTGAGCTCAGATATCAGCTCCTCATTTCCTCCCTCTCGCTCCCACCCTCTCCCATCTCCTTCTCTTTTTTTCTCCCATTTTCAAGAAACAAAACCAAATGTTGAAAATTCATCTCTTGATTGTCTGGTTTCCATTTTCTTTCTTCCCGGTTTTCGTTCACAGGGTCCACTTCCCTGGGCTCTGCTCTGACTCCCCTGTAAATCTTTCAGCCTTAGACTCTCAAAGGGGCAGTACAATTGTGTCCTATCACGTTACTCAGTCGGAATCAATGAATGGAAGTGAATTTTGTTGTTGCTGTTTGTTTCTTTAATTTCGGAGTTTATATTGCCAGTCCAAATCTTTCTCTTGAACTCTAGACAAGTCTATCTAGCCAGTTTCTTGACACAGCCCTATGGGGGCTCATTGGCATCTCCGATTGTTTTGTTGTTCGGTGTCTTGAGTCGGTTCCAGCTCCCAGTGCTTCTGTGTACAACGCAGCGAGCTCTGCTTGACCCTTGCCACCTTCATTGTCACCCCCCTGCTGGTGCACCTCTCCAGGGACTTCCTCTTTTCATCTGACCAGTGACTTTACCAAGCATGCGATGTTCTTCTCCAGAGACGTTCTTCCCGATGGCGTGTCCAAAAGAAGCGAGATCGCATTTCCCCAGCCTTGCTTCTAAGGAGCGTTCAGGTTGTACTTATTCCAAAATGAATTTTTTCACTCTTTTGATAGTCCCTGGTATATTTAATATTCTTTACCAGCACCATCATTCAAAGGCACAAGTTCTTCTTTGACCTTCCTTATTCACTGTCAGGCTTTCACATACATATGAAGCGAATGACAATGCCATGGCTTGGGTCAGGTCCTCAGGCACCGGAGGACTCGAAGTGCTTTTGAACACTTGAGGTGGTCTGTGAGAGATGTGCCTCATGGAGTCAACACAGCACTCGATTCCTTGACTGCAGCTGATTTTGGATCTAGCGAAAATGAAATCCTTCACAACTTCATTCTTGTTTGTGATAATGTTACTTACTGGTCCAGCTGTTAGGATTCTTGTTTTTTTTATGCTGTGGTGTAGTTCACATTGAAGGCTATAGCTTTTGACTTTCTTCCATAAGCGCATTAAGGTAGGGCCATCTGCAGAGACCAGGTTGGTAATGAGTCTTTCTCTAATCCCAGTGTCACCTTCTTCTTTATAAAGTCCAGCTTCTTCAAGAACCTGCTCTGGGCAGAGACTTGAATATGGTGATAGAATCCAATCTTGGCGTACACCTCTCTTCATTTCAAGCATGCAGTCGCCCCTTGTTCCGCTCCTGTCACCGCATGAGCACATGGAAGGGAGGGATCCCCACTTTTTCGAATGTTACCCAGAGTTTGTTACAATTCACAAAACTGAATCATAATTCATAATTAATAAAATTTAGGTAAACATATTTCTGGCATTCTCTGCTTTCAGCTATGATTTATGTGATATCATAAGTGATATCCCTTGGTACAAATCCTCTTCTGAATCCTGTTTGGATTTCTGTCAGTTCCCTTTTGAGGTACTGCTGCAACTATTTGAAACACGTCTTTGCAAAATTTTACTGACGTATGTATGACATTACTGGATAATTCTGCACTCTGTTTGGTCACCTTATTTTGGAATGGAGACAGATATGAATCCTGTTGGTTGACCATGTAGCTGTCTTCCACATTTCTTGGCACAGATGAATGGATGTGTCCCACATCACGTCTGTATGTTGAAACATTGCAATTAGTATTCCACCAATCCTTGTAGCCTTGTTTCTCTCCAATGTCTTCAGTGCAGCTCGGACTTCTTTTTCCAGGACCATTGGTTCTTGATCCTACATGGGGGGACCTCCAATAACTGTTTCCGGTTCAAGAAAAGTGCCGCAGCAACTGTTGTGTTGACCACAGCTTACAAGGACAGTGCTATGGGAAAAACTCAAGGGCATGAGTGGTCTGCTTATTTCAAAAAAAAGGTCAAATGTTCATCGATGAAACCTCACTCTGGATGTCCCTCAACTTCCTGGTTGGATGAAAATGTCAACTCGTAATGCATTTGGAGTTTGTTCCACCAGGTTAATCAAGCTTTCTATGTAAAGCAGGGGCCCTCAAACTTTTTAAACAGGGGGCCAGTTCACGGTCCCTCAGACCACTGGAGGGCCGGACTGTAGTTTAAAAAATAAAACAAAACTATGAACAAATTCACTGTGGGTCCAGGATGAGTTGGCTTCTCGCAGGATAGGCAGTGGTGGCAAAAACACAGCATGACAGATAAATGTCCTTGGTAGGCCGCATGTGGCCTGTGGGCCATAGTTTGAGGACCTCGGCTTTAGCGGTTCGGAAAAGACTGCATAACTGTGTGAAAGAAAAGGCCTGATTTGTGGCAGACGGGGACTGCTTTTGCCACCCTGACAATGCACTTGTCATCTCAGTGTGCCAGTTTTGGACAAAAAACAGCCCTTCTTGCCCCAGGTACCTTACTCACCTGATCTCATTCCATGCAACTTCTAGAGGGACATGAAAGGACAGTGATTGGACAACACAGAAGAAGTGAAGAAAGGAACGAGGAAGGTGCTGTCAACCATCCAAACAAATGAATTTGAACAATGTTTCCAAGAATGGAATTACAGATTTGACAAATGTATTAAGTGCAATGGAAAGTACTTTGGAGGCGATAAGATTTTTTTTTTTTTTTTTGCATCACTGCCCTGGTGGGAGAAGGAAGCCCAGTCTTGCTCCCGGAGAGCTGCTGCTGGATTTGAACCGTCAACCCTGTGGTCCACAGTTCCGTACACTACCACTGGGCCACCAGGGCTCAGCCAATAAGGTTTTTTTGTAAAAAAAATTTAAATACATAGCTTTGGAGGGAAAAAAAATTCCAAGTTTTTTTTTTTTTTGGTATGCTTTTCATATGCTGTCTCCTGAAATAGCTCAATGTTGACCATTTGTAAATTGTACGGTGACCATATATTCCTTTTATCCTCTGAAGCTTTCTGTATTCTCCACTATATTGTCCCTCAAAGCCACACTCACTGCCTCGTAGTCAATGCTGACTCATTAAGGACAGTGTGGGACAGGAGAGAACTGGCCCTGTGCATTTCAGAGACTAACTCTTTACCAGAGTGGAAAGTCCCAGCTTTCTCCCGCGGAGCAGCTGGTATTTCTGCACCATCCACCTTGAGGGCCACAGCCGCAGGCATCAGCAGTACGCCGCCAGAACTCCTGATTGTGCCCACAGACTCCTTCAGTATTTCAATTTGAGCCTCCCGCTTTCCTTTCAGCTTGACAAATGCTGAGCGCGTTCTTCCCTTCCCAATCCGAGTGGTAGCACATGTCATTATATGTTGTCTTCTCAAGTGCCCTTGGAAATCTTCTGTTCAGTTTTTACCTGCGGCAAAACTTCTTAAGCTTTAGCCACTTTATGTTTGGGAGCAAGTTTTAGAGTCTCTTGTGCCCATTTTGATCCTTTCTTTCTTTCTTTCTTTCTTTCCTCTCTTTGTAATGTCTCTTTGCTTTCTTGGTGCGTGATGTCCTTGATGGCATCTGAATGAACGCCCCCACCCCCCACCCCGCTCCCGGGTTGTCCGTGTTGAGTACATCAGACCTAGGTTTCAGATGGCCTCTAAATTCAGGAGTGATATCATCAAGCTCGTACTGTGCCGCTTATGAACTTACCTTAGTTTTTTTTTCAATGTTAACTTGAACTTGTACATGAGCAACTGGACGTCTGCTCCACGGTGACGCCTGGCCTTCTTCTGATGTTACCGAGCTCCCTCTCCATCGTCTCTTCCCACAGATACAGCTGATCTCATTCTTGTGTAGCCCACCTGACAAGGTCCATGCATGTTGTCCTATTACCCTAACTACAATGAAGATATCATCCCCTGGAACTCTCTGTTCCTTATTCCCATTCTATTTCTTTCTCTCCAAACACTAATTACCTCCTAACACTACTTTATAATTTCTTTCTTCTTTTATGTTGGATTGTCTTTCTAACTAAAAAATGAGCTCTACAAGGGCAGAGACTTTGCCTATTTTGCTTATCAAAGGGTCCTGAATGTCTAGAACAGTGCCTGGCCCATCGTAGGTGCTTTTAACTAGGTCTGCACAACACTCAGTGGCAGAATTGGGATTCACTTTCCTCCTTGGCAGCAGCATTCCTGCCTTCCCTGGAGGAGATCTGGGGTCATTTCCTGACCATTGGCCCTCATCGGTAGCCACCGCCCATCTGTCAGGGCAGGCTTGGGGTCGCTTTGATCCTGAGCAGGGTTCTGCAGAGATTCCAGCCTAAGACAGACTAGGAAGAAAGGCCTGGCGATCTACTTCTACAAATCAGCCACTGAAACTCCGTGGATCACAATGGTTCCATCTACAACGGAGCTCGGGATTGACCCACCTCTGGGTAGCGGCCCACTCTGCTGGGCCAGGGGCTGTCATGGGTTGTAGGCTGATTTGAAAGCAGCCCCCAGCCAAAATGACAGTCCTTAACAAGTCACACACAAACCTTCTTCTGATGTTACCGAGCTCCCTCTCCATCGTCTCTTCCCACAGATACAGCTGATCTCATTCTTGTGTAGCCCACCTGACAAGGTCCATGCATGTTGTCCTATTACCCTAACTACAATGAAGATATCATCCCCTGGAACTCTCTGTTCCTTATTCCCATTCTATTTCTTTCAGTCCTTAACAAGTCCTTAACAAGGCTGATTTGAAAGCAGCCCCCAGCCAAAATGACAGTCCTTAACAAGTCACACACAAACCTTCTTCTGATGTTACCGAGCTCCCTCTCCATCGTCTCTTCCCACAGATACAGCTGATCTCATTCTTGTGTAGCCCACCTGACAAGGTCCATGCATGTTGTCCTATTACCCTAACTACAATGCTTCACTGGAGGTCTCGTAGACATCCCATCAGTGCTTTTAGGAGCTGCACACTTTCCCATTATACTTGTTGCTATCTGTCATTAGACTGGTTGACTGTTTTGTTTTGTTTTTTTTTTTTTGATTCACACGTAATCCAGTTAACTCTCTTTGGCTTGCGGGCCACGGAGGATGTTGCTAATTCCTACCACGGTTTCTAAAAGGGGGACCATGCAAGCATCTCTAGAAATCATTCCCGCCAATAGCTGGTGGCATCAGAGTCAAAGAGAGGTTTGGAAATACAAGCCGCGGGGTGTGGGGTTGTTGAGCGTTCTCTGTCGTGATTATGTTATCTTTCCACGTAGTTACTAAAGCCCAGGCGGTTGTCTACTGTACGTGCTCAGTCTATTCAGAAGAAAACGAAGCTGTGGTTAAAAAAGCACTGGAGTTTCAAGACCCTGGCGCTAAAGTACAGCCGTATAGGTAAGGAAGGAAAGCATTCAAAGTTATGATTTCCGAAGGTTGTTCTTGTCGTGCTGCGGTGGCTTGTGTGTGGCTCTGAGGCTCGCATTTCAGAGACCAGCGGATTCCCCAAAGTGAACAGGTTTCAGCAGCACATCCAGATTGAGCACAGACTGTGAAGGAGGAATAATAGGGTGTTCCCCTCCCCCCCGGGGGGGTTTGCTACTGAGAACCTTTGAAGCGCCTCAGAACATTGTCAGATCCCGAAGACCTCTTGGGTGGAAGCGAGACACTGTGAGGAATGGCGCCCGACGGTAAGCCACTCTGGTCGGAAGGCACTCACCCTGTGATGAGGGGAAGCCGCCTCCCACAGTGGAGCCCACTCAACTGACGTGGACGGGGGAAGGCCTCTGGGACCTTCGCTAGGCGATAGGGCATGACTCGAAATGAGAGAAAACAGCTGCAGATATGAATTAATAATCGGAACTTTGAAGGTATGAAATGTGATTCCAGGAAAATTAGAGGTTATCAAAAATGTAATAGCATGCATAAAGATTGATCTCATTAGCATGAGTGAGCTGAAAT
>PVJH01028624.1:0-27112 GCA_004026705.1 Nesogale talazaci
AAGCAGCAAAGTCCACAAGAAAAAGCACACCAACCTGTGGGATCATGAGGTGTCGAGAGGATCAGGTATCAGGCATCAAAGACCCAGAACAAAAAATCATGTCATTGTGAATGAGGAGTATGGGTTGGACACTCAAAGTCCGTCTGTAGACAATTGGACATCTCCTTACAGAAGGGTCACAAGGAAGAGATGAGCCAGCCAGGGCGCAGTATAGCTCCAAAGAAACATACAACTCTCCTCTAGTTCTTTAATGACCCCCCCCCTACTATCATGACCTCAATTCTGCCTTACAAACCCGGCTAGACCAGACCATGTACATGGTACAGATATGAGCTGGAAACACAGGGAACCCAGGACAGAGAAGCCCTCAGGACCTTTATCGAGAGTGGAAATAGCAGGAGGGGAAGAGAAAGGTGAGGGAAGAAAGCGGGAGCTGATCAAAATCATCTACATATAACCCCCTCCCATGGGGGTAGACAGCAGAAAAGTGGGTGAGTGGAGATGTCAGTCAGTATACGACATGAAAAAAATAATAATTTATAAATGATCAAGGGCTCATGAAGAGACAATGAAGGAGGGAGGGGGGAAAAGTGAGGAGCTGATTCTGGGAATGAGCTTGGGGGGGAAGAGAATGTTTTGAAAATGATGATGTTGACAGATGTGCAAGTGTGCTTGACACAATGGATGGATGTACGGCGTGTTATAAGGGTTGTACGGGCCCCCAGTAAAACGGTTAATATATTTACCACTGAGGGTTCTCAGGTAGGCAGTGCTTACTCGGAGTCATGAAGTGTGATAGGAATCTGAGGGCATGTGGTTGCTGGAATGAGAACTGAACAAAAACTTTGGAAGAGCGGTTTTATTCCCTGCTTCACTATTTGGCCGTCTTGAGCAAGTCCCTGCACCCTTCTGAATCACAAATCTCTCATCTGTAAAATGAGGCCTGTCTGGGTTTTCTGTGTGTCAACATATGTGTATTTTCTTAGTAACTTAGCACTAATGTAAATCCTGCCAAAAAGAATTCATTCATTGCCCACACCCCAAGGTCCCTCGCATCTTGCAGCCCTGGCTCTCACTTCATCAGGAACTCAAGATGGAACCAGATGACCAAGCCACTGAAAGAAGTAATGTACGCCAAGTCACTTGTTTATCTGCCTGTTTTGGTATATCATACTTCCCCCAAAGACCTAAAAACATTTTCCTTCTAGTGATTAAACCGATAAAAAAAATTGCTGTGGAACTGCAAGGTTACCATTCAAAAGCCTACCATGGAGGAGTAGCCTTGAAACTAGGCAGTTGGAATGAATGTAACTGAAGGGGAAGCATGGTGAAACCCTCAAGGCCAAGTTAAGCAGCACTGTCCACAAGTGGAACTTGTGCACTGGGAAACTTTTGAAGCTGTCACCTGGTTTCCTGTAGCTCCAGATAGTAAAATGCTAGCTAAACAGAAGGGACTTGCCAGTTTGGGAAATTTTCCAGCTCTTCAGATACTAAGTAATACTAAATTTAAGAAGCACCTTCTAAGTAAAAATTAAATTCAGGACAATCTCAGAAAAAAGTTGTCTAAAGGTTGAGCCGAAGGTATGATTGCCAAATACTTTACTCAGATCTCAGAAAGTTTAAAGATGATTCTTCAGAGTGTGTTCAGCCAATCTACCACAAGTTTAAAGGTTTACTTCATAGAATCTCTAAATAGCACACAGATGTATAAACATGAAGCTTCATGGATGGAGGAATAATCTATGCCTGAGGTTTTCAAGAACCAAAATTGTAAAGTTATCAATTGTTATATTAGACAGGGTTCTATAGAGAGACAAAGCCATGACGTTAATAATTTTAGAGATAGATTAGATAGATAGATAGATAGATAGATAGATAGATAGATAGATAGATAGATAGATATAGGCAGGCTGAGTCCTAGTGGCGCAGTGGTTATGTGCGGGACTGCGGTCCACAGGGATTGGCAGTTCAAATCCAGCAGCAGCTCTCTAGGAGCAAGGCTGAGCTTCCTACTCCCAATGGGGCAGTGATGCAAGAAAATAAATAGATAGATAAATAACATAACTAAACAGTTAATCTATAAAGCAGTACAAATGACTCAGTGCAACTCACCTCTGTGAGACAGCTAATACACTGGCAGTCCTTCAAGTCTTGAGGGTTAGGGTTAGGATTAGGGTTAGGGTTAATAGACCCACCCGGTATAGGACGCCTTAACACTGGTCCAGTAAGGCCTCCAAACCGCATAAATTTGGGCCATCGCCCCACACGTACACCTTTAACCTGTGCAGCCCATGAAACCTGAAGCCTTGTCCCTTGGCAAGCTAGTGACTGTGACACAGACCACGTCACCATGGGCCAGCCCATAAACCAGAACACATGGCCAGGCTGGGTCCCCAAATTCATGAACTTGGGCAAGCCATGAACCCAGAGTCTGTAACCTTGGCCCCACCAGAAAACCAGAAACCGTAACCTAGGGCTTTCCTGGAACCCAGAATCCATACTGTAGGCTAACCAGAAATCAAGACCAGGTGATCAGGCCAAGCTAGGAAGCCCAAACCCGTGACCCTGGAAAAGCCAGGTAACCATAGCCCATGACACTGACAAGGGCCAGAACCACGAACCAGAGACACTGAGCCCACCCACAACTAAGACTTACATAAAACTATAAAACAAAGAGATAGTGGTATTTGTACAAAGGTCAACAAGCAGTCCTATGGAACAAGATAGCACTTCTAAAGATGGCTCTGCAAGTAAAGAAAGGAATATGTATGTTATTTTTAGTAAGCAATACTGAACTAAATTGACCCTCTTATAGGAAAAATATAAACTTGTGTTTCACACCATACACAACAATAAATTGAAAGCATTGTGAGTTTATTGTAACAACCAGACCAACATATGTTATTAATAAGGCCGTGGTTTGATTGGAGGGCAAAGACATAAATGGTTGGGCAAGCCATGCCTCTCTCTTGCTCTCTGGTGATCAGACAAGGATGTGGCTGCTCTAACTAGTTTTATGCCTCAGTTTGTGAGCTACACTATCTGTGGGTCAGCCAATTCATGGATCATGTCACTAGACCTTGAGGTTCCTTTGAGGCCTGCTTCACCATGCTTCAGCTTGAGGCTGTCGGATTCTGTCATCTTACATTCCTTGAGTTTGATATCCTATCTAGGCCTGCTTCACTAAGGTCCTGAGATGCTGACTGTTGGTGATTGTGTTATTTCTGGTAGACTAGAGAAACAAATTCATAAACATGCATGTGGGTAGAAAGGTTTATATACAAGAGGAATGGAACATTGAGAAAGCATCTCAACCCAGTACAGTCCAAGGTAATAAATCCAATATTAGCCCATATGTCTGATACCAGTCTATAAAGTCTCCTTCCAACTCAAGAAGCATGTGCAATCACCAGGACACCAGGACAATCACAGGCCAGTAGGTGCAGAGTTGTGTGTGTCCAGCAGCAGTAGAAGCATCCCGATGCTGGCAGGGGTCTCCCCATAGCTCCTCGTTTCCAGGGCTCAGCGTCCATCAGCAGTATCCAGTGGTGGTAGAAGCATCTCTGTAGGGGTCTCCCTGAGGCCTCCCAAGCATCTCAGAGCTGGTGGGAATCTCCACGTAGCTTCTCTGGCCCCAGAGCTTTGGCTCCAACAGGGTAATTCCATGTGGCTTCTCCTCCAGCTCCTTCAGTCTCCAGGAATCAGGATCTATCAGCATGCTGTCATCTCATCTTGTCAGTAGTTCATCTCCCAGGAACTGAATCTACAGTCTCTCACTTCCAATAGGAAATACCGCGAGATTTCCCAGAATTCTCAGAGAAAGCCATTCCCACAAAGAGGTCTCATTGGCTATTTCCAGATTAAGAAGCTAGACTCCACCCCTACACTCTTAGTCAAATTGGCACAAGAGTACGTGACTGCCACAGTGACCTTCCCTGCTGTTTGCTGCCTGTGGCCAGACTGCCTGCATTGCAGGAGACTCAGCTGTCTGCTTCTTTGACCTTGGACCCAGCAGCCCTCATGAATTGAAGAATTTCCAGTATATTAACTGTTCCATCAAAGTGAGTTGACTTGAACCCTCTGTACTGCTAGGTGGATTAATTAGTTGTTATATTTCTTCATACTTTATGTATCTATCCATATATATAATCACAAGTGTCCTGGTTTTGTTTTTCTAGTGAACCCTGCCTCACACAAGCATGTACACTTAAATATGAATGGCAAAGCAACAAAAAGTCTATGTAACACTGTCGAGCAGTGGTTCCCAACCTTCTTAATGCCACAGCCCTTTAATGCAATTTCTCATGTTATGGTGACACCCCTAACCATAAAATTATATTTTTGCTACTTCATAACTGTAATTTTGCTACTGTTATGAATCAGGCAATCCCTGTGAAAGGGTCGTTCAACCCCCAAAAGGGTTGCAACCCAAAAATTGAGAACCACTCCTACACAGAATATTTTTATTATTTTGAAGAAAATATTTCTTTACCAGGATCCAAAAGTGATCAGTCATAAAGAAAAATAATGGTAAAATGAAATACATTAAAATTAGAAGTCATCTTTCCTAAAAAGACACACTTTAAGAGAATACAAAGGCAAATAAAAAGTGAAGGAAGAAATGGGCAATTTATGTAACTAGTAAATGGTTTGTATCTAGATTATAAAAGGAGCTATAAACTACTAAGAAAAGGGTATCCTGAGAGAAAATTGGAAGGAGATGTGAATAGACCCTTTATAAAGAATAACAACCACATGGTCAATATGTATTTTAAAAAAACTTTCTGCATCCCATTAATCATCAAGGAAATTCAAAATAAAGCCATAATGAGATTGTCCTATATTTCAACCTATATGGCTAACATAGAAAAACTGGCAATATTTCATCTTTCCAAAAGATTTGGAGTGACCGAATACCTCGCACAGTGCTAAAGGTTGCATAAATTGCAACAGTGCTTTGGAAAATACTTCAGCATTAAGTACTAATGAGGAAGATATTCATGTCCCATGACCCAGGCATATGTGCTTGTTATTAGATGTCATCAAGTCAGTTGCAACTCATGGTGGCTCTAAATACAGCAGAACTGCTCACTCCCCACAACGATTGCTATGTTTGAGCCCATTGCTGCAGTCAACTGTATCAAGTAATCTCTTTGAGGGCTTTCTTCTTCTTGGCTGATCCTCTATTTGTCAAGCAAGATGTCCTTGTAACAGGGATTGGTATTTTCCAATAACCCAGGCACATACACAAGAAAAGTACATGCAAAGGAGCCCCAGGAGACAGTCAAGAACATTATAGCAACCTTATTTGGACAACACAAACTGAAAACAAAACAGCTGCTCATCAGAAGTAAAATGGCTAACTAAATTACGGTATACTAAATTATGGTATAGGTCTACATTAGAATCCTATACAGCAATGGGAATTTATAATAAGTCACAAGTATATTTAACAACATAGAGGAGACACAAGTTAAACCAGACACAAAATAGAAAAATCATTGCATAGTTCTATTTAGATGGGGTTGAAAAATAAAGCAAATCTTTGAAAAAACTAATAATTTGTAAATTATCAAGGATTCATGAAAGAGAAAACGTGGGGGAGGAAATGAGGAGCTGATACCAAGGCCTCACTTGGTAGAAAGAGAATGTTTCGAAAATGATGATGGTAACATATATACACATGTACTTGACACAGTGGATGGACGGATGGCAATAAGAGGTGTAAGAGCCCCCAATAAAATGTTTTTTTTTAATAAAATGAAGCAGATCTTAAGCTGTAACATGAGAAGTGGTTGTTTTTTAATGTGGAGACTGAGGGGTGGGCTGAGAGTGGCTTCTGGGCTGGTGTTAGTGTTCTCTTTCTGACTTGAATAGAAAAAAACAAGTTTTTCTTTGTGACAATTCATTGAGCATTTTTGCATGAACAGTTTTCTGTATATGGTGTGTCTTTTCTGTAGATGTTCACTTTTTTAAGTTAAAAATTAATTCAATTGAAGTTCCAAGCACATGAATAGTTCTCATTGTTATTCCCTCAGCACTCTCCCACCCCTGAGCACATAGCACAGACTTTTTCTCCCAGAAGGCTCTTCATGGAAAAGTACAAGCTGTCACCAGCCTACGTTGATCTTCCTCTCTTCTCCCTCTGGGACCCAGGTTATAGATATGGGGAAGGACCTAGAAGGAGTTCCTTCCTTCTTCCACCAGACCTCTCCTGACCATACTTTCTCAGGAGCAAAATAGACTGAGTGCTGTTTAATTGTCTGGGATCCACCAATTGCTCTCACAGTAACTTTGGAAACATGACTTAAGCTTCTGAGGCCTGCATTACCTCACCTAAAAATGAGAACAAATGTACTGAGGTTGTCTTTTAAATTCAATGAGAAAATAAAGTATTTTATAAGTGTCCCATCCAGGATAGTTCCTTGATAAATTTAGCATCGCTTGTGGCACCATGGGGTAGGTGTTAGACTGCTTAATGCAAGGGCAGCAACTCAAACCCACCGGTCATGATGAGGAAGAAAAGATGAGTCTTTCTGCTCCCATAAAGATTTACAACCTCATAAACCTCTTCTAGGGTGGCTAAGAGTCTGACACATCTTGATGGTAGCAGACTTGGGTTTTGCTTTGTTTGGGGTCGTTTTTGGGGGGGGGGGTACCGTGTTTTTGGTAGAATTCTATACTTCAGTACATCATAGACTTGGGCTTAGCTATGTCCCTCTGTTTGTTCAGTGTTTCCACAAAGGTCCTTTGTCGTTCCCATTCTGGAACTATGAAGAGAGTTTGTAGATCATGGGTTCTTCTGGGCTGAGGGGATGTTCTCAATGTTGTTTGCAAACAACGTTTATGCAAAATTCCTTACATATGTGCACATGAGGTACCTATCTCTTAAGTACAAATATATTCTTTTCAATAATGTGCATAAAAGTATGCTCATGCCTATAATGTGAATATTTATCATGCCTATAAAGATATGTGAACCACTGGCGGACACCAAAATGTGTATTACTCCTGCCCCACTCCCAAACACAGCACCTTGTCTGTGCTATTCACCCACATGCAGAGCGTCTGAGAGAGTGGGCCTATGTGCCTTTGAGATCTCCTTCCTGCCTTTAATGTGCTTCACACCTTGCCATTCTCCACCAGTGGCCATACATCCTTTATCAGGTCTGACCAGTAGCAGGACCCATGACTGAATTCCAGAAGATGTTACCAACCAGAAATTTCCCTCTTTCTTTCATCTTTCCTAAGGTGTCTTTGACTGCTTTAATTTGCTTATCTGTTTGTTTTTCTGTGTTTTAATTACTTACCCTATTTCCTGACAGATTTCCACTATGTTCTCTTCACATGCAAACACCTAAACATACACACACCCCTCCTAGCACATCACCTCCTACCCCAATGCATTTCTCTTGCAAGCTTCTTCTGCCTTTACTTCCAGTCTTGTTCACTCTGCATCCAGCCCTTTGTCAGCCACATCCATCAAGTGCCTTTATGGATACACTTTCCAATCCTGCTCCCTCATAGAATCACCATCAACAGAAATGGTTTCCACCGAGACCTTTGGTTTGAACAATAGTGACAGTTTTGTATTTTCCCTTTAGAAGGACCCCTCAAGGTGTGTAAGCTTTAGCTCTAATTCCAAGCCTGAGTTTGCCTCGACTTAACAGTCAAACATACTGCAGGGTTCTGGGCACACAGAGAGTTCGTGCAAAACAACTTAGGGCATCATCAGTTGCTCTGCCCTATGGAATGCCTGAGTTGGCAGTGGTGGGCTATTAAGGGGCTCGTTTAGAGAATCAATTCTTGTCTCAGGAAGCAGCCTGAGGAATTGTGGAAGCTGGAGCTCTTATAAGCCAAGGGCATTGCAAGGCGTCATGTTGAGCACAATTCCTAAGCTCTCTATGCCATCACACTAATTTCTGCATAATTAAAGTGTCGCAGGAGCAAAGAAGACACATTGTAGCCTGGACAAGAAGCAATATCCTTAAGGTACAAAGAAAGAAATGAAGGATTTTAGAAAGTCCACATACAATTTGATCAGGGACGTTCCATTTTCCTAAAGCTAAAATAAAGAACCGCTTACCTCCCCCACTGTCCAATCTTTCCTGGGCATCCCAGTCAATTTGAGCCCATCATAGGCTTTCTTCGTATCCATAGCAGTGTTTTTGATAGCTAGCATTTCCTTTTGATTATCTCCTAGAGTTTCAGTCTCTCTGCTTACCATGTCATCTGTTCTTGCATGTTATCCAGGCCATTTGCAACCTTTTATAGATAATCAGTCCACTTTATTCTATTTCCTGCATTACCGGGCACCTTTTAAGTGTCAAGTACTGTGCTACACACTGAAATTACTAAAGATGAAGAAGGCGTAGAGGAATACACATTGCTCCTTCCCATCCCCCTCCAACCTGATCCATGTCCCAGGATGCTGACTTGTAGGGACAATAGACTCCTTGCCCTCTGGCTGTTTGGTAAACAGCAGACAGAGCAGAACTGGTAGAAGAGAAGTTGGAAAAGGAGATGTCATTGATTCCCTGACTTCTTCCCTTCACTGCTGGGCAGCAGGTTGGACATGCTTGTATGCCTAACAGGTAAATAGTGGGTACCTGCTGTGGTTACCCCTAGCTTCACCATCCTTTGTTGAGTTCCCTTTAATTCTGGCCACATCTTTCTATACCTTCATTGAAATCTAAATTTCTCCATTGAGTGCACCATTTATTTTATATTGGACCCCTGACTTCATGAAGCCATGTATAAACCATAATTGGTGTGACCACAGTAGAAATAGATGTGTGTCTAAAATACAGCGAGTCCACGAGCGCTGCAGATGAAAGCTCAAACCTGAGCAAAATCTTGAAAGAGAGGCCTAAAGCTGTTTGTCTGCTGACCTATGCTTGTGGTCGCAGGGATAGCAAAAGTGACAAACTGAAGAAATAGCTGAAAGCAAGATGGATACTAAGTTGAACCGTATGAAATGGCCAATATCCAACCATTTTGTGCCTACAAAATACAAGTCAATTTATGTGATTCAATCTTATAATAGGATATAGGCCATGGGGGTCTCAAATGGAGACCAAGTTACAAAGATGATCCTCCAACTGCATCTCTTGATCATGAATAACTTCAGAAAGGAAGAGTTGCTAAGAGTCCAGTAAGACAGCACTTCCCAGGTGAGTGTGTGTGTGAGAGAGAGAGAGAGAGAAGGTCATTGTTGGAAAGAGTCAAACAACTGAAGGCACAAAGAGTAAGAGATCTGGGTGGGCAGGGAAGATGCTGAGAGTAAATTTGTTTGACTGGACAAAGAATGCTTATAAAAAAAGATTTTCCTTTTCTGAATCTTGTTGTTGAACCAAAATTTATTTTCACCTAGACTTGTTAAGCTGACCAGCTTGATTATTCTTGAAGACAAGAGTATTCCCTGCCCCCACCAAGTAAAAGGAAAAATTTAGAGATGTGTTTTTCCTGAGATCGTTCTGAAAGCCATAGTGCTGTTTTTCAAAACTAGTATTTCAGCACTTAATAAACTAGCAAGTTAAGTAATGTGCTCAACATTAGTCAATTTAAAAAAACTAAGTGATTTTTGAAGTCAGGGTTGTTTTGACCCCATAATTGCTCTCAAGGCACGAGCTCACCCTTGTTCTGGACCCAGGTTTTCGGAAGCCTGTGTTCCACAGTGTCCTTGCCTGGTCTTAATCTGATAGCCCAGTTTGATAGGATGCCCAGGACCTTTCAGTGCTACTCACATCACCATAAACAAGAACTGTAGGGCAACTTTGGGGGCTTGATAGTAAAGGGTAAGGGGAGATCTTATGGGCATATGATGTAGCAGTTAATTCATGCTCCAACTTGTGAAGACTGCAGCACAGCCATCTTGGTAGGCAGCCATGACCGTCAGCATCGCTCTGAACCAGGAAGAATGTGACACAGATGAAAGTCCTGCAGGAGTTTATGATTCACGTGCATCTGTCTGTTGACTCAATAGAATTTGGTCTCCCTATTGTGATTCTTCTTGTCTAAAAGACCCCAAAAGTTACTTGAACTAAAGCATCCATTTTCATCATAATTCTATGCCCTCACCAGAGCTGGCAAATATCCAATAGTCAGAAATATGGCCAAAGAATTATCCCCAAGGAGAAACACTAGCAATTCAAACCTACAAAGAGGACAACCCAGGCCCAAGAAATGTTAATGACTTTCCCAAGGTCTTCTAACTCGTAAATTCATTTCACTCGATCACAAGCCTGTCACTCACTAACAACGACACCTGGTTCCTCTTCAGCACACCTGGTACTACCCCATAGTGTCGGGAAAATTATACATCCTTTTATTTTTTACAAATCTTTTCTTTCAGTTATTTATATTTTAGAACTTTGTTTTTATCTTCCTAACAGAGACTGTCTCATCTGAAAGCAGTTCCATTTGATCAATTTAAGGACATGGTCACTGAAGGTCTATAGGTACTAGGCTTCACACACTTGGGTCAGTGTCTACAGAACTGTGCTGTTCCTGGAAGACCATTTGCCCAGCTTTCCTGCCCTTTCACAGCATCTGAACTTTGTTTCAGGTAAATACTATCCTTTGGTCGGTTGTTCTGAGAAGTACATTCCTCACAGATATTACTGTCACTTGTTAAGCTGATTACTTGGCTGAAAGATTATCTTCTAGAGTAAGCCCAGTTCCAGGTTTAAAGGGTGTCTAAAGGTCACAGACTCACTGGTTCCACCAGACTTTATCAAACCAGTACGTTCTAGTCTTTTCTATAATTTTGTATTTTGCTTTATATTTTTCTCCCACTCTGTCCAGATCTTCTATTGTGATCCAGTTAGAGTGGTCAGTAGTGATAGCAGGACACCATCTCATTCTTTGGTCTCAGGCCTATGGGTACTATGCTTCATGTAGCCCCTTAGTCCTTTGGACGAATTGTTTCCTTGAGTCTTTGTTTGCCACTCTTCTTTGCTCTGAACTAGGAGAGACCAATAATTGCATTTAGGTGGCAGTTAGCAAGTTTTAAATACCCAGTTGCAAAGAAAGATGTAGAACATTCTCTCTATAAACTGTTATGCAATTTAACCTAGATGCTTCCCAAGAGTATAGTCCTAAGGTCCCAAGCCCAGTGACTCAGTCCCTCTGGGTTAACAGTTCTCAACCTGTGGGTTGTGATCCCTTTGAGGGTCAAATGATTCATAACAGTAGCAAAATTGCAGCTATGAAGTAGCAGTGGAAATAATGTTATGTTGGGGGCCACTACAACATGAGGAACTGTATTAAAGGGTGGCAGCATTAGGAAGGTTGAGAACCACTGCTCTAGGTGCTGAGTTATGGCTAAGAAGTCTGCATAAAAGTATCCCCTGCACACTCTTCTATATGCCTGGATACCTTTTATGCATGAACATTATACAGAAACGCCCTCTGCCAAATCTGCATATGCTTGTGGATGTAGTCCCACATACCATTCCAATACCATTCCACACCTGTTCTGCTTACATATTTACCCACATATTTCTTTTTAAATGATTGCTTATGACTGGTACTGAGTTATAGTTACTATGTGATTGTGTATGTAATATATTTATTGTTATTGCCTTTTAATCACATACACCTCCAGTGTCTTTCTTTGTCATTGTCGTGTGGGGCAGACCTTCTCTTGATTGTATATTGCTTCTCCCTCCACCAAAGTTAATATAAGCCCACCACCTAATTAGTGACTTCCCTTCTTTGCCTTCTCATCCCTGGACACCATCAAAAAATGGTTCTTTCCATATATCAACCATTTCTGAATTATAATATTGGTCTCCTATATTATTTTCCCTTTAGTTATTGATCTATACAACTCAGTGTAATGTCTTGCCATTTCATTCATATTGTTCAGATTGGACATTATTCTTTTATGTCATGGAATGTTCTAGTGTGTATAGGTTTCACTGTTCACTTACGTATTCATCCATTGTTGGGCTATATTCATCTTTTTGCTTGTGTTAATGCTTAACACTAATGTGTGTATGTATATTTCTGTTATGGCTCATTTCTTTTTCTTTTTTTAAGTCGTTTTCTTGGGGGTTCATACAGCTCTTATCACAATCCATATTTTATTTCCTTAGTATATGTATACGAAGCAGTGGGGTTACTGGACCACATAATATCTCTATTTATAACTTTCTAAGGGAGTGCCATCCCATTTTTCACAGTGGTTGTACCTGCTACGGTGTTCGAGAGTCCCAATCTCCCTCTGCCCCTGCCAACATTAGCTGTTTTTCTGATTTTTGACATTGCTATTATTTGGGAGGCAGGGAGATGATGCCTCCTTTCATTGATCTTCATCACTCCAATAGCTAATGATTATAAACATCTTTGTGTATTTATTGGTTACCAGAATGTCTGCTTTTGTAAAGTGTCTATTCAAGGTGTGAGGGTGTTGAGGTATTCAATCTATTTCAGAGATAAGTCCTTTGTCAGATATGCCCTTGCCAAAATATTTTCCAGTCTGTAAATTTTCATTTTACTCTTTTGAAGAAGTCCTTGATGTATATAGGTATTTATTTTTAAGAGGTCTTACTCAGCGAGTTTATATTCTGTTATTTGTGAGTTTTCAGTTACATTTGATGGGTTATTTATGCCATAAATAACTGTCGCTAAGTTTGCCCTATTTTTCTTCCATAATCTTTATAGTTTTAGGTTTTACATTTAAGTCTTTGTACAGCTTAAGTTAGTTTTTTTTAATAATTTTACTGGGGGCTCATACAGCTCTTACAATCTATACCTAAGTCCATTGTGGCAAGCACATTTGTACATTTGTTGCCATAATCATTTTCAAAACATTTTCTTTCTACTTGAGTCCTTGGTTATCAGCTCATCATTTTTTCTCCTCCCTCCCACACCCTTTCTCTCTCACGAACCCTTAATAATTGTATGTGGAGATATAAATAACATCTTCCCTTGGATGGATTAGTGCCCAGTTCCCCCACTGCCCATGTCCATTTTTTTCCCTTTTTCCCCACTTTTGAGTTAACTGCCATATGTATCCCTAGGTCTAGCCCCTGCCATAGTACCTGGACCTTACCCCAGGAATGTATGTATATAATAGCTTTTCCCCTATGCCCCTTTTGCATTTTTAAGCTTACCTCAGCAGACTACTGTTGTACTTGTCCTTTTGTGCTTGGCTTACTTCACCTAGCAAAATTTCCTCCAGTTCTTCCCAACTAGCAATGTGCTTCATTTATTCATCACTGCTTTTTTTAGAGTTGCATAGTACTCCATTGTATGTGTGTACCCCAGTTTTTTAATCCCTTAGGCCATTGATGGAAATTTAGGTGGTTTCCAACTCCCTGTGATCATGAACTGTGCTGTGATGAACATTGGAGCACAGATGTCTGACCGTGGTTTGTTTCTTGCCTCTTCTGGGTATATGCCCACAAGGGGGATTGCTTGGTCATATGACAGCTTGATTTCCATCTCTTTTAGCTATCACAAAATTGATTTTCATGATGGCTGTACATACCTACAGGTCCACCAACAGTGCACGAGAGCTCTTATCTCACCGCAGCCACTCCAACACTTGTTACTTTCTGAATTTTTTAAATTGGGCTATCTTTGAGGGTATTAGGTGGTATCTCATAGTTGTTTTAATTTGCATTTCTCTTATGACTAATGACTGGGAACATTTTCTCATATGTTTATTGGTCCTTTGTATTTCTGCTCTTGTGAAACTTCTGTTCAGGTCCTTTCCCACCTCGCTGGTGAGCAATTAGTTTTTTTTGTTTTGGAAGCTAGCAGAGGATTGTAGATTTAAGTAATAAGGCCTTTGTCTGATGTGTCATTGTTAAAGAAGTTTTCCCAGTCCGTGGGCTCACTTATTACTCTCTTAGTGAATTCCTTCAATGTATACAAGTGTTTTATCTTCACTACAACCCACATGTTAATTTGTGCCTCATCCATATTTGTGCTCTACCCAATTTCTGATAGTCTTTGTATTTCCTGCACCAAAGTCCTAAGATTTGTTTCAATTCCCTCACTGATGGCCATAATAGTTTGGGATTTTACCTCAAGATCTGTGATCCACCTAAAATTTATTCTTGTGCATGGAGTGAGGTTAGGGTCTTGCTTCATTTTTCTGCAGATAGATATACATTTTTTCCAGTATCACTTGTTGAAGAGAGCATCCACTTCCATTTGATATTATTTGGGCCCTTATCAAAGATCAATTATCTGTATACTGTGCTTCAGTTCTTTTCTATTGGTTTGAGTATCTATCATTATACCAAACCATGCTGATTTGACCACTGTGACTGCATAATAGGTGCTAAAGTCAGATAAAGTAAGCCCTCCCACTCTACCCTTCTTCTTAAGGAGTTCTCTACTAATTCTGGGCTACTTCCCTCTCTGCACGAAGTTGATAAACAGTTTTTCTAGTTCTTTGATGAAATTGCATGCCCACCTTCCTGATATGCTTGCTGACAACAAATGTGTGCATAAGCAAATGTGGTGAAGAAAGTTGATGGTGCCCAGCTATCGAAAGATATAGTGTCTGGTGTCTTAAAGGCTTGAAAGTAAACAAGCAGCTATCTAGCTCAGAAGCAAAAAAGCCCACATGGAAGAAGCACACCAGCCTGTGCAACAACAAAGCATCAAAGGAATCAGGCATCAAAGAACTAAAAATTATATCATTCTAAATGAGGGGGAGTACAGATTGGGGCCCCAAAGTTCATCAATAAGTAAAAGTGACAGCCCCTTACAAAGGAGTTGTAGGAAAGAGATGAGCCAGTGAAGGTCGAGTGTAGCAAGAATGAAATATGTAACTTTCCTCTGTTATTAAATGCGTCCTCTCCCCCACTATCATGATCCCAATTCTACCATATAAAGCCAGTTAGACCAGGAGATGTACACTGGAGCCAGAAACAGGGATAATTAAGGACAGGTGATCCTTTTAGGACCAGGGGTGAGAGTGGTGATGCCAGGAGGGTGGAGGGAAGGTGGGTTAATAAGGGGGAATCTATTGTAGGGATCTACATATGAGCTCCTCTCTGGTGTATGGACAATGGGGAAGTGGGCGAAGGGACACATTAGAAAGTGTATGATGACAAAATAATGACAATTTGTCAATTATTAAATGTTATTGGGGGAGAGAGAATGGGGAAGGAGGAGAAATATGGGGAACTGGTACCGGGACCCTAGGTAGAAGAAACATGTTTCGAGAATGATGATGGCAACAAATGTGGAAAGGTAGTCTGCATGCAATTGATGTATGTATTGATTATGATAGAAATTGTATGACCCCCCCCCCCCAATAAAGTGATTTTTTGAAGCTTATAGTGAGGGCTCAAATACAAATTTTTTTGAAATGATGGCAACCTATGTAGAAATATGTCTGATACAATTGTATGACATGTTATAAGAGCTGTAAGAGCCTCCAATAAAATGACTTAAAACAAACAAAAAAAGAGTTATGTAGAAAGAAAGAAAGAAAGAAAGACGGTGGTATTTGTATTAGGTAATTAACCTTGTGCCTTATGTAAAATTGACATTTTTACTATATTGAGCCTTCTCATCCATGAGCACGGGGCATTCTCCCATCTGTGGAGGGAACTCTTGGTTTCTTGTAATAGTGTTCTGTAGTTTTCCTCATACAAATCTTTTGGTTTTTTTAATCAAGTAAATCCCTAGATATTTCCATTTGAGCTTGCCTATTGTGAAAGGTACTACTTTTTTGATACCCTCTCCCAAGGTCTTGTCTGATGTACACAACAGTCTGATAGACTTCTGTTTGTTGATCTTGTATCCTGCCACTCTGCTACGTTCCTCTATTGCTTCCTGTTCTCTCCTTGTGGAGCTTTTGGGATTTTCCATATATAAAAATCATATCATCTGGGAGTAATGATAGTTTTACCTCTTCCTTCCCAGGCTTTTCCCCCCCTATGTTTTTAGCTAAGACTGTCAGTACAGTGTTAAATAAGAGTGGGGACAAGGGACATGCTTGTCTGGCCCCCCTCTTCAGTGGGATTGTTTTCATCTTTTCTCCATTGATTATCATGTTGGCAGTTGGTTTTTCACATAAAGCCTGTGTTATCTTGAGAAATTTCCTTCCATTCCTATCTTCTTGAGTGTTTTAAACAGGAATGGGTGTTGGATGTTGTCCAATGTCTTTTTTCACATCTATCAATATTATCATGTGGTTCTTATAATTTTTCATGTCAATGTGGTGAATAATACTAATGATTTTTCTTAGGTTGGACCATTCCTGAATCCTTGGTGTGAATCTCATTTGGTCATGGTGAATTATTTGTTTTATATACTTTTTTATTCTATTGGTCAGTACTTTGTTAAGGATTTTTGCATCGATGTTGCGGCAGTCGTGTGCTTATGTTAATTTTATGATTGAAATGTAGGGGTGGAGTCTAACCTGTTAATCTGGAGATAGCCATTGAGTAGCCAATGAGACCTCTATGTGGGCATGGCTTTCTCCTGAAACTTCTGGGAAACCTTACGATAGATCCCTTGTGAAGATGAGAAGCTATCTTCCCCAGTTGTTGGGAGTTAGTCTCAGACACGATGAATCATGGACAAGACAACATGGTAGCGTCTGAGGAGCCGGACAAGCCACACGGCTTTGCCCTGATGGAGCCAGACCTCTGAAGGTGGAGAGGCCACGTGGAGACCCCTTCTAGCGATGAGTTGCTTCTGCCACCACTGGATGCTGTTGATGAGCCCTGAGCCCTAGAAACGAAGAGTCATGGGAAGACCTCTGCCAGCGCTGGGATTCTGCACCTAATGACTTGTGACTTTGTGAGTCAGAGGGAGACATTATAGACTGGTATCGGGCATATGGGCTAATATCGGACTTATAACTTTGAATTGGACTGAGCTGGGATGTTTTCTCAATGTCTTGTTCCTCTTGTATATAAACCTTTTCCTTATATACATATGCCTATGTGTCTATGAAATTTGTTCCTCTAGTCTACTTGGACTAACACAGATGTTCATTAGGGATATTGGTCTGTAGTTCTCAATTCTTGTGGGATCCTTGTGCAGTTTAGGCTCAGAGTTATACTTGCTTCATAAAAAGAGTTTGGGGTTTGCCTTCTTTTTCTATGTTCTGGACAAGTTTGGGTAGGATTGGTGTCAGTTCATCCCTGAATGCTTGGCAGAATTTCCTTTGAAACCATCTGGCCTAGGATTTTTTTGTTGGTAATCCCTTGATAACCTTGTCAATTTCTGTTATGGCTATGAGTCTGTTGAGATTGACATCCATCTGGGATAGTTTAGACAGGGACAGTTTTTCCAATTATTACTCCATGTCTTCCAAGTTGTTGAATTCATCAGAGTGTAGGCCCTCGTAGTACTGTGTAATTAGCCTTTTGATTTCATTAGGGTCCTTTTTACTGTCCCCTATATCATCTCTCATCCTTGCTATTGAAATTTGTTCCTCCCTTTCTTTAGATAGGTATGCCAGCAGTCTGTTGCTTCTGTTAATCCTTTCAAAGACCCAACTTTTGGCTGCATTAATTTTTTTATAGTTTTCTTATTTTCCCTCTCATGAATCTCAGCCCTGATTTTTATTATTTCTTTTCTTTTGTTATTAGTAGGATTGTCCTGTCGACTCTGCTCTAATTGCTGTAATTTCTGTATCAGCATATCAAGCATAAGCTTCTCTTCCTTTTTCATTGCTATCAACCTTCCTCTGATCACTGTCATTGTTGTGTTTGGAAAGTTATATTCTCTGTTTGCAATGTTGTATTCTCATTCTCATTGGCCTCTAAAAACTTCCTAATTCCATCTCTGATCTGTATCCACTCCTTTTGCAATAAAGAGTTATTCATCCTCCATTTTTTTTGCCCTTGTTGCCTTGTCTTTTTGTTGATTTCCAGCCTTATGGCATCAAGGCCAGAGAACAAAGTCTGTATAATAACTATGTGCTTGAATTTACATAGAGTCAACTTGTGTCCCAGCATACAGTCTGTCTTCATATGTGCCATGTGGACTTGAAAAGAATGTGAATTTTCTTGCATTTTGGTGGAGAGTTCTGAAAATATCTATCATGTCAAGTTGCTAATCTATCCTCCTCGTTAAACTTCTTTTCTCTGTATCTTTTTCAGAGAGTGGAGTAAGAAAGTCACCTACTATAATTCTTGCAACTTTACTTTCTTTTTTCATCTTTTGGAATATATGACAAATTTTGCAGGTCTCTCATTAGGCACGTATATCATGTTCTCTGATTCTTGGTCTGCTTTTCCCATTCGCATAATATTTTGCCTTCTTGTTATGTATGTCTTGCTATTTGTGGTCAATTTTGTCCAAGATTAGAATTGCCACCTGATTTTTTTTTTAGTTACCATTTGCTTGGTATCTTTTTCTCCAGCCTTTTATTCTCAGTCTCTTTTTGTCTGTAATCTTGGGATGTGTCTCCTATAGGCAGCAGATTGACCCACTGTGTTTTCCAAATCAGTCTGCTAGCCTGCGCCTTTTAATGCCTGAGTATAGTCCATTGATAGTCAGGGTTATTACATCCAACTCTGAACTCTATGATGTTATCTTGTACCTTTTGTATTGGGTGTTTTTTCACCTCCTCTCTTATCAATGTGTTATGTGTGCGTGTGTCTGTGTGTATGTCTGTGTGTGTGTTTCATTCTTGCCTTCTTTCTGCCTTTGAGCCAATGCAATTAGGGGTGTGTTTTTTTTCTTTATTGCTTCTGAGTGGGGTTGTTCTCTGTAGTGTTCTCTTATTGATGCTCAGTGAGTGCTGTTCTTCTGCCCATACTAGGTTGTCAAGGATCTTTTGTAGGGCTAGGTTTCTTTTTAATGTATTCTTTGAGCTTTATTTTTCTTGGAACACTCTAACTTCTTCATCTATCTTAATGAAGTAGAGTATTCTTTGGTTTCCATTTTTTCTTTCAATTTTTGGAATATGTTACTCCACTCTCTCTTCATCTTACTGGTGTCCACTGTTAGATCTTATCATATTCTTATTTGGGACACTTTATAGGTTACTGCCTATTTTTCCCTAGCAGCTCTCATGATTTTTTTTTCCTTTTCCTCAAAGTGATATAGTTTAACTATTATATGCCTTGGTGATTTCTTCTTGGGATTCAGTCTAGCTGGTATTCTTTCAGTCTCCTGAATAGTTGCCTGGCTTTATTCACTAAGCTAGGGAAGTTTTCCTCTAATAATTCCCTTACTATTTTTGTTGTTGAATTATTGTCTTCTTCAAGTGGTCCAATTATTCTAATGTTGTTCCTTTTCATAGCATCAGACATGAATCTCGGGTTTTCCTCAGCTTCTCTGATTATCTTATTTGACTGTCTTTTCCCATTTGTTGTGAAGTTTGCCTGATTTTCCTCTAGGTGAGAGTCTCTCCTCCTCACGTCTGCTGGTGAAGTCTGTGGATTTGCTACTGATTTTTGCTATCTTGTCTCTTAAGTCTTATATCTTCTCTACCATCTCATCTTTTTTCTGTATCCTTACCTTCCTATCCTGTATGACTCCAAGCAACATTCTGAAGATTTCTTTCTGTGGCAGATCAATGTCTGCTTCTTCTATGCACATTATTAGGTTCAGGACTTCTTCCAAAAATGCCTTTTTTATCAAGGTTGTTGGGGCTGGTTTGCATTGTGTTGTTTTAGAGGAGCACTGTGTCATTCTTCAGAAAATGGTAAAGTACTGGTCTCCTTTTGGGGAACTTACAAGAATGCTTCTCTGAATTGCCTGAAACTAATTGCATCAGGCTACCACCTTATGCTCCTGTGGATTCACTCTTTTCCTAGCCAACCAGTATTCTGTTATTTGGAGGGCAAGTTGGACAGTCCTCTCAGGAGATGCTGGTTGGGTGGTTGTTAACCATGAGCATGGTATGCCACAGAATGATCTCATAGGTGCTGTAGCCCATGGTGTATTGCAGCACCTCAGAGGGCATTTGCTACAACTGGAATGTTGCAGAAGACATGCGGGTGCACCCACTTTGGTGTAGAGAACCACAGAAGATGGGTAGAATTGTGGTAGCCAGCTCGATCCCTGCATAAGTAGAGCAGAGGTTCCCACAGCAGCGTGGATTGTTAGAGGATGTTGTCAGAGCTGCCTTAGGTCATGTGAAGCACTATGGCAGGTGGGAGAAAGTTCCCTCAGGTAGGTGGGACCGTGGAGGACAGGCAGGGGATGCCCCAGCCATGTGAAGCACTGTGGAAGGAGGGTAGATGTTTCCCCAGTCAAGTGGAGCACCCAAATGGCAGGGGAGTATGGGGGGATTTCCCCAGCCTCATGTTATTCCACAGAAGGCAGAGCTCCCCATGCTGAGCAGAGGGAAGGCAAAATTTCCCAAGGCAAAGGAACATGACCTGGAGGCCAGCAGTGACGTGTGAGAGGAAATAAAGGAGGCTGCTTTATGTAATTTAATCTGGTATATTGCCACTTTTTGAATTCTCTCAGTAGCTTTTATGCAGAATCTTGGAGGGGGGGGGTGTCTATTCATAGCATCATATCATCTGCAAATAAGAATTATTTACCGCTTACCAATTTGAATATAGTTTATCTCTCTCCCTCTTGTCTTATTGCTCTGGTTAAGACTTTCAGTACAATATGGAACAAGAGTGATTTGATCCAGTGAAATTACATGGCATGGATCTTCTAAACTTTGTTTTTGTAACTTTCAGCTGATGAATCTGGGTAAAATAAAGGAGGAGATTGATTGTATGATTCAACTGTGAGTGGTTCTTAACAGGGTTAATAGTAAAAATTTGAAAAGTCTAACATGGGGGATTCATTAACTTTCTCATCTTGCATGGACTATCTCAAAAGCAGGAAGAGAGGGATCAGTACCTGTGACAGTCACCTAATCTAGTGTCAGTTTGAGGATTAAGGTGGAGTCTAGCCTGTCAATCTCTGGAGATAGCTAATGAGATCTCTGTGTGGACATGGCTTTCTCCTGAGAATTCTGGAAAATCTGGCCATATTTTCCCCCTTGCTGGTGAGAGACTTAGGACTCAGTCTTGGAAACAGTCTACTAACAAAACATAAAGCTGACTCCCTGTGACACATCCTAGAAGAGAAGCCACATGGACTTACCCTGATGTAACCAGACCTCTGAAGCCAGAAAAGCCACATAGAGAATGCTGCCAGTGCTGAGGTGCTTGAGAAGCCACAGAGAGGCCCCAGCCAATGCTGAGATGCTTACAATGCCACTGTATACACAAGATTCTACACCCACTGATCTGAGATTGTCCTGGTGCATTGCATGTGCTTTGTGAGTCTGAAGAGGACTTATGGATTGGTATGAGATATATGGGCCGATTTTGGACTTATGACCTTGGACTGCACTGGGCTGGGATGTTTTCTTAATGTACAGTTCCTCTTGCATGTAAAACTCTTTCTTATACACATATGAGTGTTTGTGAATTTGTTTCTCTAGTCTACCCAGACTAACACAGTACTATTGAGGAAGAAGAGACAGGGTAGAGCATATTCTTCGGACCATCGCATCCTTGTGCAGTGAAACTCTTCAATCCAGGGACAGAAAGCAGTGACACCAAAGAAATGACACCAAAGTGGCAGCAGTAGAACCAAGAGTCAGAATACAATACAGAGAACTGGGCTTCCCAGCCCATGAAGCAAGTAAAATCAAGTTCTTTCAGACAAAAGACTCACTTGAGAAGTGGGAGGCCTCTAGGCATTTCATTGGAGACACTTCAGTTTGTTAATCACAGAGGTAGAACTTAGTTTTTTCAGGCTCAAGCTTATGGCATGTCCTTTGAGAATTTATTGGCAACCTGGAAAGAGGGTAACATTACCCTTTTTTACTTATTCTTTGCCAATTCGAATGTCTTTAATTTCTCTTTCTTGCTTTATAATTCTGATTAAGATGCCTAACACAATATTTGATAGGCACAGTGTTTTGGAGCATCCTTATCTGTTCCTCTTCTTAAGTTGAATACTTTCAGCCGCTCTCTGTTGAGAGTAATGTTGACAGACATTGGGGTTTTTTTTAGATACACCCTTAAGAGAAGTTAAGGAATTTGACTTCTATTCCTATTTTGCTGGCTATATTGATCAGGAATGACTGTTAGATTTTGTAAAATGTCTTTTTTGCATCAATCAATATGATCATGTAACTATTTTACTTTATTTATGTGATAAATATTTTTCTAAAGTTGAACCATCCTTGCATATCTAATATGAATCCCACTTGGTCATAATGTTTTTGGGCTGGTTGATTTGGGATTATTATAGATTCTAATAGTTAATATTTTGTTGAGAATTTTTGCATATCTTTTCATGAAAGATACTGGTCAATAATTTTCTTTTTAAATTATTTTTGCCGAGTTTTAGTATTGGGGTATGCGTACCTTTTAACATGAATTGGGAGTTTTCCATTCTTTCCTATACTCTGTAATGATTTGATTAGAATTATTGTAAGTTCTTTTGTGAATGCTTGCTGGAATTCACCAATGACGGCATCTATGCTAAAACTTTTGTTTTTGTTGTTGTTGGGAGTCTTGTTTTTTATATGATCTCCTCAATTTCTTCTTTTGTTGTGATTTTGCACATTTCCAGCCTTAATTTATGTTAGTTTAGGTAAGTAATGTGTCCCTAGAAATCTGTTGACCATCTCATATAAAATTGATTTTTATGAACAAAAACTTTTAAAAAACAATTTATTTCACAAAGGATAAACTTACTTGAAATAGACTCTGGTTTGTAAATATTCCGTATGTGTTAGAACTACTCCCCAAATGTGGCAAACATCTCTATCTGAAAAATTTCTAACCCAATTTCATTTTAAATATTTGTAAAATTTCCACTAGAACATGCAACGATGACTGGTAGCAAGGCTGATTAAAATAGAAACAAGAAAATTGGATAAAAACAGCAGAACACAAAAGCCACGCAAGTGGGGAAGCCAAACCACAGAGAAACAA
The DNA here is from genome assembly GCA_004026705.1 of Nesogale talazaci. Lineage (NCBI taxonomy): Eukaryota > Metazoa > Chordata > Mammalia > Afrosoricida > Tenrecidae > Nesogale > Nesogale talazaci. Next base: position 22,899 of record PVJH01028624.1, read on the forward strand.
GAAACTGCAGGGTCAGGGCCTTCTGGAAAAGTCTTCAGCTTTATCCTCTCCAGCGCAAAAATATAGTCATATGGTGGTTTATCTTATCAGGAAAATAGTGTCCATAGCAAATACTGGAAGAAACGAGGCTTCGTACACTGCACCTCAAGAGAAAACTAATTTACCCTCAAAAGTCACTAATGTGTTGGAATCCATGATTCGCATTGTTTTCTTGGTGGTGGTAGTGGCAGGCGGCTGTAGCAGTGACCCCAACCCATAGCAATACTATGTGCAATCGAACCGAACACTCCCCCGTGCTGTACCGTTCTCACAATTGCCATTATGTTGCAGTCCATTGTTGCAGTCGCAGTGTCAATCCAGATTATTGAAGGCTTTCCTCTTTCCTGCTGCCTCTCTACTTGATCAAGCCGGGTGCCTTTCTCCGGGGATTGATCTTTCCTGATAGCCTGTCCAAAGTACATGAGACAAGTCTTGCCATCTGAGCCTTTCAGAAGCATTTCAGCTTTGTGTCATGCATAGTTTTCTGTGTGTACAGCATACACAGCCCTCTGAATAATTCAAATCTGCAATGAGTTGATGTCCCTTTGCTGACACCAGTCTGGAGAGAAAAAGGTAAAAAATCACTACCATGAAGTTGTTTAAGACTCACAGCAACCTTATAGGACAAAATATAACTACCTATGTGTTTACAGGGGTAAATCGGTATGAGATCAGAAAAGCTCATCTTTCTTTGATAGAACAACTGGCAGGTTTGCAGCACCAGCCTCCTGGTTAGCAGCCCCAACATAACCAACTAGACCACCAGTGCTCCTTGGCACTAAAAAAGCTGAGGGTCGTATGGGCATGGAGTTGGACGTGCAATTTTCATGGCCTATAACCCGAACAGGTTTCCTCCTTAGTACTTAATAATTCCTGCTTGATCCACCACATCTTCTGGATAACCAACTGAAATACAAAAATGAGTAATTCCAGCCATTTCAACCCTTCTTTGGCTTAGTGTTTACATGGAGATAAGGAAGATTCCCTGCACTGCATTTCCCACTGCCACAAGTGACAGCCCCTCAAGTCAGAATCCAGACCAGACTCCACCACACCCAGTAATGGAAACTTTGCTGACAAATGTTTCTCATCTGAACCCAATCACTTTACAGGGCATGCTACAGAGCGACCAATGCATTCCATATGCATTTGCTCCATCTCAAACTCAGCGGCCTTAGCCCCAAACCAAAATCACATTACTATTATTGTTGTTGTTATTTAACATTTGTTCTTTTTTAACAAGTGCAAAGTGAAACACAATCATTTCATTAGTGCCTCGTCATCTGGAACCCACCCTTGTTCACCACAGAAACTAAAAATAGAGGTGGCTTAGAAAAATATGTTGACATGACTTTAGCCCTGTCTCACCCCCCACCCTCAACCCATCCACCACTCCCACCATTTAAAGGAGGAAGCAACTGGAGGCCCATGTGGGATTTTAATAGTAGCATTAACTCCATGCACAATAGTAACAGTCAATTCATGCAACAAGAGGGGACCCAGATCCCTCAAAACACTATGGGGATTTAAGGTGCTCACACTTTACAGTGTCTAGCCAGCAGGCATGATGACCAACATAAGATCTCTTCTATCATGTAGAGAATGTTGGAAGTTAGGGAAAATGATAGTCTCTGAGTCTGGGCTTAATGGAGATCTTCCCAACATAGGAAGCTACTTCTATATGTGTATATGTATGGGCATAAAACATATCTAGGTATGTAGTAGAGTGTATAGGGGACACTTTTATGCAGACTTCTTAGCCATAACCAATCACCTAGAGAGGCTGAGTCACTGGGCTTGGGAGCTTCGGATTATAGTCTTGGGGTATGTGTAAGTTAAATCATATATCACAGTTCATAAAGAGAATTTCTATATCCTTTTTGATGAATAGCAACTGGGGTGCAGCTATTGGTCTCTCCCAGTCCAGGGCAAAGAAGTGCAAAGACTATCGAAGACTTAAGTAAACAATTGGTTCAAAGGATGAATGGAACACATGAAAATCCAAAGACCTGAGACCAAAGAATTAGGTCGTCTCCTGCTACCACTACTGACCACTCCAACTGGATCACAAGAGAAGATTCTGGACAAAATTAGAGAAAAATATAGAACAAAATTCACAAATTATAAAAAAGACCAGACTGTACTGGTTTGATAAATAGTGATGAAATCAAGGAGACTATAACCTTTAGACACCCTTTAAACCTGGAACTGAGCCTCCTCTAAGAGATTACCTTTCAGCCAAGTCATAGTCCTGTCAAAAGTACTATGAGTTGGACTCCACTCAAAGGACTAGTGGCCCCACTTTGACCATTATCCAAGTCATATTTTAAATTCCAAGTGAAAATGATGGGCAGGACTATACGGTGAATAATAACTCCTAGATGAATCCACCATTTGAGATTTTTTTTAAGGCAGCATTTGCCTGAGGCCCAAGTTCAGAAGGCAGGAAGAATTGGAAAAGAAAGGAGACAGGGGAAGAAATTGAGGTCAGCAACGCCACATTGTGGGGATTGCAATCAATGGCGGGAAATAAAATACATATGAAGTGCTGAATGGAAAACTGCTTTCTTCTGTAAACCTTCCTCCAACACACAGTCAAAAGTTAAAGCAATGATAACTACATGCTAGGCAAAACACCCTCCCAACCCCATCTCCATTCTAGCACTCTTGGGCCAAGTTTATAAACTCATCCATGGACTTAAGCATTTCAAATCGTCATGCTAGTAAGAGGCCAGGTTTTTTAAAAGTGTCAAAAGACAGAGGAGATAAGTCTTCTACCTATGAGAAGGCATGCATCACCCTCTGAGTTCAAACAAATAACTCCGTGCTTTAGGGATGAACGTTTCCCCCACACACCTGCTTCTGCCTTCCTTCTCAGGGAGGCTCAGATTCATTGCTTTTGCAGGGGCTGGTGCACCACAGGTGTGCCTGGGGCTATGCTGCTGCTCACAGACACTAGCAGCTTTCCCAGTGCACTAAAAAAAATATGAACACATTGACTTTTCTCAATGATAGCCATCTCCCCCACGCATTTTTGCTCAGTCCTGTGCCTGTTACCACTTGCCTCTGAGCCAGAAGTAGCCTAAAAAAAACTTAATGAATGAGCAGAAACTAGTAATGAGAAAACTCAGGCATCGTGAGACCTTCTGCAGCTCGTCTTTGCATGGACCGGACTGTGTGGTGTTGTGGTTTCAAATGTGTGTAGAAATTGTTCCTTATTCACTTGGAGGAATCCCATAGATCATCTTTTATGGCCTCCTGCAGACACTCTCCGGGCCACACTCCCTGCCTGGGCAGACTTCGTGAAAGGACCCAGGGTTTTCACCCCCATCTGGACCCCACCCGTGGGTAAGTCTTTAATTAATTGGGCCTCCCTAAGCTTCAGTTTCCAGAACTGTCTAATGAAGCAGAAGTAGCACCCCGTTCAAGTACTCCTGGAGTGGATGGTTAGCTTAGAGGATGCCTGCCACGTTCCTGACAGAGAGTGAGTGTTCATCAAGAGTGCCTTGTTCACTGCCATCATGCCGGCAACTCACGCTAGCCCCCTTCCTAGTGGAATAAATGCTGCTGACTCCAGCACCATGTGGATGAGCAGTTTCAGATCAGATTTTTTGCTGACAGATTTAGGGAAGTAGATTGCCAGGCCTTCCTTACTAAACCTTTTTATTCTAGACACACTGGTGAAACCTGTTATGCATCAGAGAAACAAGCAAGCTGCATTTCACAAAGGATAGGTTGTCCATGCAGTCCATCTGGTTAGGCATTGAACACAGGTCTCCTGCAAGGGATGGGAATTCTACCACTGAAGGGCCAACGCCTCCAATAAGCGTTAGTGGTCATTGTCACAGGACTAGATGGAAATATGGCTAGCACAATCCCTCATCACGTGGGACACAGAAGCTCGTTCCTTCCCCTGTCTCACTTTCATCAGCAGCATCCTGATGGGTCTGACTCCACAGCCCTTCCGCACTCAGGTCTCCCAGGATTACTGGCCCTGCATGACGCCATTCGACTTCAAGACTGTTTCCAAGCTGCTGCCCCCAATCCCCCCTCTGACAACAGCCACAAATAGCTCCCAGAAAGCTTCAGTGAAAACAGAGAGAAGAAAGTGCCTTGCAACTTCACAACCAATCAGTCTTTCTTCCCATTGAGGGGAAAAAGGATAATTAAAAAAA
>PVJH01028625.1:0-27116 GCA_004026705.1 Nesogale talazaci
TGACTTTGAACTGAAATCCACACCGAAGGCTGCCATCCTTGATCTTTTCTTCCTCAGCAAGTGGTAGAAATCCCCTTTACTTTCAACAAGCAAGTTCATATCATCCCTATATCATAGGTTGTTAGTGAGCTTTCCTCCAATCCTGATACAGCATTCTTCTTCATCTAATCCAACTTCTCTGCTCACTTGTTCATCTTCAGTGTACTATGTCCCAAAACTAACTCTTCACTTCATATCCTGACACCAGAACTTTTCCATACCTCACTAAATGGAAGCCCATTCTACCAAGTGGTTGAGTATTTAGTCTACGCACTGCATACAGCTTTACTGCTAAGATGGATGAAGATGAAGATGGATGGATAAATGATCAGAAGGTAAATTTGGGCTTGAATGGATTAAGAGGTTACAGTCTATGTGGAAGTATAGAAACAAAGAAAATGTGAGAAATGCAGGGAACTGTTTTTAGGAAATGTAAGTATGATTAGGATAAAAGTATATGGGGTGATAGTGAAAAATAAGATGGGAAAGAGGGGCACAGTCCAAATAATGCCCCACCCTTTATGTTAAGGGATCTGAATTTTACGCCCAAAGCTTTAAAAAGCCTTTGAGTGATTTATGAAGATAATGACACGATCAAAGTTATATTTTAGAAAAAGTTCTCCAGGATTTGTCGTAGGTGAGTTGGAAGTGACAAGAATGAGGCAGAAGGCCAATAGTGGGACTACTTTAATTCATTTGGTTTGGACGGTGTGACAGTCATGTACTCCTGTGTCAATTTCATGATTGGGAGTCTAGGGGTGAAGTCTAGCCTGTCAATCTGGAGATAACCAATGAGACCTCTGTGTGGGCATGGTTTTCTAGTGAGAATTCTGGGAAGTCTCGTGGCATTTCCCAATTGGAGAAGAGAGACTTGGCTCAGTCTCTGGGGGTCGGTCTACTGGCAAGACAAGATGGTGACATGCTGATGGATCCTGAGTCCTGGAACCTGGAGGAGCCAGAGGAGAAGTCATATGGGCTTGCCCTGATGGAACCAGACCTCTGGGGCCGGGGAAGCCTCATAGAGACCCCTGCCGGTGCTGAGATGCTTCTAGATTGTCCATGTGTCATTGCACATGCTTTGTGAGTCGGAAGGAGACTTTATAGATTGGTATTGGACAAAAGGGTTAATATCAGACTTATGACTTTGGACTGGACTGAGTTGGCATGCTTTCTAAATGTTTCATCCTTCTTGTATATAAACCTTTCCCTTATGCAGGTTTATGAATTTGTCTCTCTAGTCTACCCAGACTAACACAGGCAGGATGAAGGTCTGAGGCAGGCCAGTGGCTAAGGCATAGAATTGCCAGATACCCTCTCTAAAAAAGCCAGGCACCTGAGGCAATGCTGGCAGTTCTAAAAATACTTGCTTAATGTAAACCACAGCATACATTTCAACAATAATTTCTATTTTTATGTATCTTTTATACCTCCTTGTTTAATTAAGAAACATGATTGTTTTGTTTTATTAGAACAACCTATAAGAAATGTTGAGAGACAAAGGCAAAGATTTAAATTAAAGAAAACAAAACTTTTCATTTCTCCAAGCCCAAAGCTCTCATCTCAGACTCCCCAGGTGACTGCCTCGTGCCTGACAGCCCTACCAGGGGATGGGCATGGCTTCTCGGCATTCTGACCTACAAATGAAGAATAGTTGTGTTCTTCATAAGAAGAATGGCTATCGTAATTCCCCTCAGAAAGTGAGAGGGGCCTCTGAGTCTTAAGGACCCTGGTGTCATTGGTCTCAGATTTCTCCCTTCCAAGAAATGGAAGGAATTTCTCCAATGGAAAAGCAGCTGCGTGTGCTTTCCTGCCTTTCCCACCCCCTGTTGCTCTGGGAGAAAGTTCCAACAGCAATTCAGCCACGTGGTTCAGACTGGGCCCAAGGGGAGGCCCTAGGAGAAAGGGCTCACTCATGTGACCCACAGGGGGTGGCACTGAGCTTATGCAAACCACTCCCCTTCCCAGTGCTCTTCTCTCTGGAAAGAAGTGACCTATCCCTTTTCCCTTCTGGGAATACCAGTCAGTGCAATCATTCCATCTTGTTTCTTGCGGAAGAGGACTTGAAAACCATGTTGGCCATGGATTTCTGTTACCATGTGTGGCCCTTCACTGGCAACTCAGGAATGCAGACATGCAAACCTGGTCAATGGATTCAGAGCATCTATCTCTTCAGTTTCTTAGCATGTGTATGTGGGGGTGCACGCGTAGGCACAATGAGATGACTGGTCATTCCATCAGGATGGAGACTGAGGGACCCTATTCCTAAGATACTCCAAGAAGAATCCCCACTCAAAAGAGAGTAACAGACCGATCATGACAAGAGGAGTCTCCTAAGGACATTATTCTGCTTTATTTGGGGCATCTACAGAATTGTGTGCTTTGTGCTAATTCATTTTTGGGGGGAGGGGCATTATTGCCTCTGGTGGTTGTGGGCGCTACCCAGTGATGCTCCTGAGAAGCCGCCGCTGGATTTGAACCGCCAAGCCCGTGTGCCGCAGTCCCGCACTCAACCACTTACGCCACCGGGGCTAATTCATTTTATATTATTGTATAACAAATTACCACAAAGTAAACCACTTAAAACAACACGTTTATTATCTCCCAGTTTCCATGTGTCAAGAGTCTGGGTGTGAGTTAGTTGGGTCTTCTGCCCAGGGTCTCAAAAACACAATCACGATATAGGCCAGGCCTAGGTTCTTAAGTAAGGTTAGAGTCCTCTTCCAGCCTCACATGAGTGTTGGCAGGATTCATTTTCTTTTGGTTGTAGAACTCATGAAGGCCATCAAGAGAGTCTCTGACTTCTAGACCCTTCTTTCCAATGTTTGCATGAGTTGATCAGAGCCACACATGAAAGCTTCCCCCACCCCCTTTTAACTTAGCTTAAACTCAACTGATTAGAAACCTTAATTACATTTTCAAAATATCTTGATGTTTGCTATAGGCAATGATTGGCATAGACTCTTCTATCCATAGTCTTGCAAATTGGGTGTGCTTCCTCTTTTCCTGGGTCTGGGTAAAAGAAGATAGAGGACAACGTTGAGAGGATTAAAGGAGGTTGTGAGTGATTGCTAAAAGAGTTTCAATGATTAAAAAACTTGAATCAGCTGATTTTGTCATCCAACTGAGTATCAAATAAGCCATCTCAGAAGTGTAAAGGAGGAGAAGGGTCACTACTATCCAGAAAAGAGTCGGAAACGGAACCTGAGACCCCTGGATGCTGAGCATCCCTGATTCAGGAAGAAGAAATCTAGGCCACCAGAGAAATGTCTGAGCAGCATCCGAAGCAGAACCAAAAGGCAGAGGGGTCTGGCTTGACAGAATGAGTCAAACGGACTGTCTTTAGTCAGGAGACTCACTTTTGGAGTGGGGCACCGTGGGGGCACTTAATTGGGGTGGGGAAGGGGCTAAGTTCGATGACAGCATAGAGCCAGAGCTGAGCACCCTGGAGCTAAAGCTGACAGCGTGGCCCAGTGAAGTGTCTTTTGGGCATTTGTCAGCAATGTGTAGAAAGCATCACGACACTGCCCCAGGCAGAGAGAGGTGGATGACCAGAGAAAGGCGCACCTGCAGGCGTGGCTGAGAAGAGACACTGACTGTAAACATTTGGTTTTGTCCTCTCATCTGATACAGTGTCCATTTGCAGGAAGGGAGGACCCTATTCATTTCTGGATTTCCACTTCTGGGACTTTTCTCCCATATTCCTGGGCCCTCGATTTGGGCGACTACTGATCAACTTAGACTTCATGTTGGTTGTCTCCTGTAGGCAGAAAATGCAAGTCATTCTTTATTCTCCTTTCCTCTCTTCCTGCAAATGGCCATTGTGTCAGGCGGTGCGACAAAACCAAAGCTTTAAACATGCACAGGAAGAAGAGCATGATGGCCTCCTCTTTCCATCATACCCTCTTCCTCTCTGGCTTCTTAGGGTCCCATTCTCATGAAACTCTGGGCCCCGTGAGAGCCCTGACCTCTAGAAGCACTTTATGTTCTGAACCTTCTACCCTATCCTTAAATACGGCCAATGTGGGCCAAAACAGCAGAGGCAGGTTAGAACCAGGTCTGCACATGGAAATGAACCCGTCGTGGTGTGCACAGTGACATGCGTATGAGGCCGGGGGAGTTCATCTGAAGGTCAGGGAATGTGCCGAACAAAAAGCAGGCGGCGCATGCCCCTAGTCACCAAACCCCAGTGGGGCCCCACATCTAGACTGTCACTATACAGAGATCAAAGCACACCTGGGACTAGTCTTGAGTCCATACTTAGGTGACATCAGGGGCAGGAGTCTCTCAGACGTTGTCGTGGTAGTCAGAGACCATTGAGCCCGTTCAGACTCAGAGCCTCCATGCGCACAACGCAACAGAACACGCTCCAGTCCTGTGGCTATCTTCACAACTGTGTTGGCTTTGAACCCATTGTTGCAGCCACTGGTGACTATCCACCGCCGAGTGACACCAACTGTCAAAGGACTCGGTTGCTAACCACAAGTTTGGAGGTTTGAGTCTATTCAAAGATGCCTGCAAAGAAAGGTCTGTAGCCCACTGCCAGAAAAAGATCCCTTAGGGAGACCATCGGGAGCAAAGTTCTCCCTGTCACACGCGGACTCTCCATGAATTGGAGTTCACGCAAAAAAGAACGGGTCATACAGTGAGGGATTCCTTACACTTTCCAAAGCGCGAACCACATTCACATGCAGTGTCTCATTTAGTCTTCAAAACAGTTTGCTTGACCTGAAGGGAGCAATGATATGATCTCGCTTTGATTCAGAGGCATGCATAGATAAATAAAAAGTCAGGCTGAGCCCCGGTGGCGGTGGCGTAGTGGTTGTGCGCGGGACTGCGGCCCACTGGGTTGGAGGTTCAAATCCAGCAGCAAGGCTGGGCCTCCTACTCCCACCACCAGAGGGCAGTGATGCCCCCAAGGCCCCCCCTCCAAAAATAAAAAAAAAGAACTCACAGAATAAGTAACTTACTTGGTGTCACCAACTGATTATTAGCAGTCTTTGGAGAGAAAAGGAAGACCCTGAGTTAGAATCAACACAAGCAAGCTATTTCTTTCTATGAGACTCTTCTTTGAATTCGTTGCACTATTAAAGGACCGTGACATTGGTGGAGTGCTTTGTACAGCGTTCGGCACACACTAAGGGTCTCAATACATAGCCATTTCCTTCCTTCCTCTTAAAGTTCTCCTCATTGTTTTCTTTTTCCAGCTCTGCGTTCAGTTGGAAGATGGAGTGGTTGTTGTTTCTTTCCAATGGCATCTGTGATTCATTCTCTACAGTATCACGGTGCCGTCTCCACTGACAAAACTTAGCTACTTACTTAGCCTCTCAAAAAATGTTTCTTTATCTTAATGATCAAAAGATTGAGTGGCCTACTCCCAAATAAAAAAGATTGAATGGGATTAATAGTTTCTTAGGGTTATGGCAGGAAAGGCTGGGGGAAATAAGGAGCTAATAAAATAATGAAGAAAATGTCCGGGAATGGAGTGTGGTGATGGCTGCACACCTCTTTTTAATATATGTAAACAATGGAATAGTCTGGTATGTGAATTATATGTCAATAAATCTTTTTACATTTTTTCAATTGAAGCAAATTATTCCTATGGGCCCTTATAACACTGACAGCTTATCGTCTTTATGAAAACTCAGTTTCTTGCTGCCTGTCTAGACCAGTGCTACGAATCCACACGTGTTGTCTCTCACATCCACCAGCAAGGGGCGCCTGTCACCACTTCTGGCCTGGATGAACCAGAGTAGTGGGAAGCTCTGCCCAGAGGTTTAAAAGAGCTAAACTAGTCCCATCATTCCCGTTCTAAAGGGAGAGAAGTGAGCAAAGCTTGTTCTCTCGTTATTTTATAGATGGGGAAACGACCTTTTGGTCGTTAATTTTCTAACAGGAGGAGCTACAAAAGATTAGATGACCTTCTGAAGCTTACAGATTAAGCTGGCTGTGCCTCACTGTTCAGTAATCTACCTGGGACAAACTACCCCTAGGCCTCTTCCCCCCTGCTGGGAAGTTCAGGGGAGCATTGGAACTGGAATTCAGGTTCCTCTCTGGACAGACACACTTCCAGAAGAGCTTTGAAAAGTCTAGATTAAAGTGACCTGGTGTCCAGCTTTTTAACAATTTAACAATGTCCCGTGACATTTAAAAAATTAAAAAATATATATATATTGCAATACTACCTTTGCGTTCTATAAAAATATTTGTTGCTCCATATAGACCCAAAAATTTTTTAATAATTTTATTGGGGGCTCTTACGGCTATTATAACATCCATTACATCATCTGTATCAAACACATTTGCACACATGTTGCCACATTCATTTCCAAACATTTTCCACTTGAGCCATAGACCAAATTTTTAATTGAGAACCACCACCATCCCAGGTCAATGGTGTCCCGCTTAAAATCTGATCACTTTAGATCCAACAGAAAAGTGGGTGATGGGAGACATTGGACAGTGTAAGACATGAAAAAATAATCATTTATAAAGTATCAAGGGTTTATGAGGGAGGAAGGTAGGGGGAATGAGGTGTTGATACTATGGGCTCAAGTAGAAAGAAAATGTTTTGAGAATACTAATGGCAACAAATGTACAAGTGTGCTTGACACCATGCATCTATGTATGAATTGTGATAAGAGCTGTACGAGCCCCCAATAAAATGTTTTTTTTAATATATAAAAAAAGATGTCTAGGTCTTTGATTTTGTAAATTTCAACAGAGAGGGACATTATTTCTATTGTCTTCCCCACTGTTTGCAGTGCTGGGTGCGGCGAAAACATACAAGGAGGGAAATGGGCTCTACTCCATAGAGACTGAGAAATTAAGTTAGTGTGTGATTACACCCCACTGATTCCAAGAGGACCATAGCCGGCAGTTAGCACCAGTCCCCAGAAGGGCTGAGGAAAGTCTCTTTCCTGCCTCTTCCATTACTCTCTTTCTGCTCTTTAGCGGCTCCACCTGAGGCCCCCGGAGGCCCCCTCAGAAAGTCCAGTTAATCTTCCTTCCCTCTCCTCTAACTCAACCCTCTCCTCCCTGTCACTTCTGCCCCAGAACAGGCACGGTTCCTACTAATAACCACTGGGGAGGCCGATCGCTCCACGAGTTCTTTCATTCTCGTTAGTCTGTAAGTGCTCGCATCTCCAAGTTAAGGGATGGTTGTTTGTCTTCTGCAGTTCAAGTGCTCGGGCCTCGTGCTAGCAGAGGAAGCCTGATATAAATCTCCCTCAGTCTGACAACCTGGCCACAAGTTGCTGGAGAAATGATCACGGCAGCTGCCTCTCCACCTGCCAGATGCTCTGGTGACAATCTGCAGATGGAATCCACAGCCCCAGTGCAAGTCTAAACACTCGAAGGGAAGCCTGACAGCTGGCACACGGGTGCTTGTCAAGCGAGACTCAAGCAGTCTAAGATCCTGGACCGAGTTCAAGGACAAGTCTACAAACCAGAGTTCCCCACTACATCACTTTTCTCCCCCACCTGGGGCTGGCCGGCCAACTTTCCTCAGCGATGTTAGAAAAAAATATATATTTGGAGATGGGGAGAAGAGCCTGTTTCTGAACATTATTTATCCCCAGTCTTAAGCAAGACTTCCTTCTCGGCTAAGGGCCATAGTTCAAAAGGTGAGAGATGGGCCAAGAAACCTTTCCAACCTCAGACACCAGAAATCCCACACTGCTCTGGGTGGGAAAGGAGAATGTCAACTTTGGTATGCAAACAGCCCAAGAAATAAAAGCTGTGTTCCCAGAGAAAGGGATGCCGCCTAAGCCAGGTCCATTTCCCAGGGTACACCCATATGTGGAAGTCCACCGACCTAATCCTGAAGACAGATCAAAGTTTTATGATCCTGCATGCCGGGACCTAGCCAATGCATGGCAAACTGCCGTCACGGCTGCCGAGCAGACACTTGAATGTGTACTGGGCATCCTGTAAAGCAGCCTGGGCAGTGGCCCTCGCTCACAGAGCTTTAAATTAGAGCCCACCAAATGCTCCCCTCACGGCCCTAGAGGTTTTCTTTCCATAGGAACCTGCTTTTTAGGATGGTAAAGAGTTGGGATGAGAAAAATATGAACGCGTTCGAGGCCCGGGAACTCCGCTTTTCATTCCAGGGGGACGATAACGAATTCTGTAGCTCAGGAAGGGAGGAGGGAAGATTATGGAAAGAATGAGCCACATTGGACTATATTTATAACCCGACACAAACAATGCCTTAAATACCCAGACGTAGGTACAGCATTTAATAAAACCAGCTCCTGAGAGCAAGGGGGCCTAATGAAGACACCATTAGCTTAAAGTGTGGAAAGCGACACGCATCCCAGGCAGTACAATGAGTAGCACAACTTGGTGACTCACTCGCCACTGGATTCTAGAAGTTGCGGGGGGCGGGGGCCGGGGCAGGAGGGCTGAATGCTCAAGCTGCCCTTCACTCCTGCAGCCTTTCCATGTTTTGTGTGAGGAGGATCAGATAGAAAAGAACCAGGCTTACTTCTGCCCTGGGGTGACTGTCAAAGCCGGCCCTGCGTTGAAGAGAGAGGAGTAAGTAGACCCTGAAAAGAAAGCCAACACGGACAAATGGCAATCACATTTATTAACCTGGTATTCAAGGGCAACGATGATTCACCTGTCTGCGAATCTTGGAGCCCTTCTAAAGTCCTGCCAGGGTTAACCTGCTCAAACAGCTGTGAGGTAGCTCTAAAGGGAGGGCTGCTGGTGCTTAGGCAGTCTTGGTGACACAACCCCCTAGCTAGACACATTGTTCTTTGTTGGTTGTTTTCTCTAGCCTTCTGCTCTCAGTCTGGGCCACAAAGCCTGCGGAGAGGACCATTAAGGTGGAGGCAGGCAGAGTGGAGCCAGGGGTGCTGGGTCTTCCCCAGCACAGAGCACAAACGTTAGCAAGGCCATGGATTTCCCAAGGCCAAAGCCGGCCCCCTGCTCTAGGAGCCATCAGGCACAGGTAGGCTGAGGTAGTAGAGAAAATCAGGGGTGGGGTATAGGAAATTTCACGGGGACAAGAGAGAGGGGGCACCGGGAGGATGGTGAAAACCCACTTAGCAAGGACTGTCCCTCCCCAGTACACACCCCCACCCCCCACCCAGTCCCCATGTCTTCGGAGTCACCAGGTGCCGGAAGGTGGAGTTTTTCAGTAGAGAAATTCCTCCGGGTTCTTTCTGAACACAGGCGAGGAGCTTTCCAAAAGTTCTGGATCAAGAGAGTTGAGTTGCTGTTTCTTGTCCTCTAGAGCTTAAAAAGAAGATAACAGTTCTTGGGATGAGTGGGGCAGAGGGTGGTAAGAGAAGAATTCAAGGGAAGGGGCAGAAAACTGGAGACCACCTTTAAAGCCATAAAAATATTCAGGCACCATCCAGTCATCAAGCCTTTCCTCCCACTCCAACCCGGTTGTCTCCGGGACGACTCACACTGGCAGGTTTTCCACTTAACTCTCATCCCCCTCCAAAGCCATCAAACCGTTGAGAGAAGCCAGAGCGGAGGCCCAGGGTTTGCGAGAGTCACTTTTCAAGGCGGACTCAGCACAGGGATGACAAAAAAGCTGGGCTGCCCCAGAACTGAAGGAAGGAAGCCCACACTCGGGCTGATCAGGCCAGGCCGGTGGCTTCTGGTCACAGCACCCTTGTCAGGGATGCAGGGATAAAGAACAACCCTACACACACACACACACACATACCACTCTTTGTTTTCACCCTACCCCATGGGTCTGCTTCGGGGACCCTCCGCTGCTCCACTTCCTACTGAACCCCCAAGAAGTTGACGGGAATACACCGAATCCTTCCCGACTCCGCGCCCCCGGCCCCCGATCCCCGGTTACCTACCGGTCTCTGGAAAGGCGGGCCGGGCCTGGACTCCGCCGCGGGGCTGGCTCGGGCGGCAGGGGCGCGGGCAGGGTGGCGGCCGGGGGAGGCGGTGGCGGCGGCGCGGGGCCCGGGCGGGCGGCGACGGCCGCAGCGGCACAGGAGGCGGCGGAAGGCGCGGCGAAAGTCGGGGCTGCGGCAGTAAATGAGCGGGTTGAAGGCGGAGTTGGCGTAGCCCAGCCAGTTGAGGGCGAGGAAAGCCGGGCCGGGCACGAGCGAGGGGCCCCCGACGGCGCGCGCCACGTTGGCCACGAAGAAGGGCAGCCAGCACAGGGTGAAGGTCCCCATGATGAGCCCCAAGGTGCGCAGGGCCCTGTGCTCGCGCAGAGGCAGGAGGCGCGCGGGCCGGCGGCCGCAGGCCGGCCCCTCCTCCGGCGAAGCGCGCCGCCCCGCCGCCGGAGCCCGTGCCGGGGCCGGGGCCCGGGAGCGCGGCGCGGGCGGCGGGGAGTCTTCGGGAGGGAAGCGGCCCAGCTGCCCGCGCAACAAGCGCAGTTGGCGCGTGGCGACGAGGTACACCCGCGCGTAGACGAAGAGCATGACCAGGAGCGGAAGGTAGAAGGAGACCAGCGAGGAGAGCAGCGCGTAGGGCATGTTGGAGGCGAAGGCGCAGCAGCCCGGGTTGGAGTGGCAGCGCTGCGCCTCGGCGTCGGCCCCCACGCGCCACCACTGGCTCATGATGGGCGCAAAGGACACGGCGGCCGACACGATCCACACCAGGACCACGGCGGCGCGGGCGCAGCGCTTGGTGACCAGGGCGCCGTAGCGCAGCGGGTTGGTGACGGCCAGGTAGCGGTCCACGGCCAGCGCGCACAGCGTTTCGATGCTGGCCGTCACGCACAGCACATCCACCGAGGTCCACAGCTCGCAGCCGGTGGCGCCCAGGGGCCAGTGACCGGTCAGTGCTAACGTGGCCCCCGGGGGCACCACCAGGAGCCCCACCACCAAGTCAGCGGCGGCGAGCGAAGTCACGAACACGTTGGTGATCGTCTGCAGCCTCGGCGTCCGGGCGATGGCCACGATCACCAGCAGGTTCCCTCCCACCGTCGCCAGCACCGCCAGCGCCAGCAGCGCCCCGGCTAAGGCCGCCCCCCACGGCACCCCCGGCGGCCCGCTGCTGTTGGCGGCCGTGGGCTCCGGGGTGGGGGCGTCAGGCCACGGGGTGAGAGAGCTGTTCCCGTGAGGCCACGGAGCCATGCCCGCTGTGGTCCGTGGGGCGTGGAGGGACGGTGTGGGTATCGCCCAGCTCCCCCCGACTCAGGGGAGGGGACAGCTGGGCGTGGGAGCAATTCCCTGGGCTGGAGCCATCTCCCCTAGCTGCGCGGACGGACGGAGCCCGCTCAGCCCTACACCTCCCAACTCCCCGGCCACCCTCTCCGTGCCATCTCGGAGGAGGAGTGAAGGCGCTTAAAGGGGCAGCGGCCAATAGCCTCTCGGCAGCCCCAGGAGGGAACCAGAGGGAGGGCGAGGGGCGGGATGGATGCGCCACTTTTCCTTTGGTCAAGTTCAGAACAGCTGGACGCCCTTGACTTTTCTGCCACGGTGTGTTCACCTCTGCCTTGGCCAACTCCCCACATTCACTCCCCACGTTCACTCCCGACACCGACACCGCACTCCTTGTAAACTGACCTCCTGGAGCTACTGGGTGACCCTTCCATTGGAATTTTAAATAACCATAAATAAAAGAGGCAGCCAGTACCTTCCCTGGTTCCCAAGACCTCTTTTCTGGGAGCTTTGTCCCCTCTCCCTTCTGTTTCACTCGCATTTTAGGCTTCTTATTTCTTTTAAAAATCATTTTACTGGGGGCTCATATAACTTTATCATAATCCACAATACATCCCTTGTATGTCAAATACATTTGTACATTTATTGCCCTCATCAATCTCAAAATATTTGCTTTCTACTTGAACCCTTGGTATCAGCTCCTCATTTTCCCCTCCCTCCAGCCCCCCTCTCCCTCATGAACCCTGGATAACTTATTAATTATTATTCTTTTGTCATATCTTACACTGTCTCATGTCTCCCTTAACCCATTTCCCTGTTGTCTGTACCCCAGGAAGGTTATATGTAGATCCTTATAATCACTTCTCCCTTTCTACCCCACATTCCCTCCACCCTCTGGGTATCACCACTCTCACCACTGGTCCTTAAGAATCATCTGTTCTGGATTCCCTATGTTTCCAGTTCCTATCTGTACCAGTGTACATCCTCTGATCTAGCCAGATTTGTAAGGTGGAATTTGGATCCTGATAGTTGGGAGGGGGAGAAAGCATTAAAAAAAAACTAGAGGAAAGTTGTAGGTTTCATTATTGCTACACTGCCTTCTGACTGACTCCTCTCCTCTCTGTGACTCTTCTGTATGGGAATGTTCCATTACCTACAGATGGACTTTGGGTCCCTAATCTGTACCCCACCTCATTTACAATGATATAATTTTTTATATCACTGATGCCTGATATCTTATCCCTTCAACATCTCATGGTTGCACAGGCTGGTGTGCTTCTTCCATGTGGGCTTTGTTGCTTCTGAGCTGGAAGGCCACTTGTTTACTTTCAAGCTTTTAAGACCCCAGACGCTACATCTTTTGATAGCTGGCTACCATCAGCTTTCTTCACCACCATTGCTTATGCACACATTTGTCTTCAGGGAAAGTGAGCATCATGGAATGCCGATTTATGCGCACTCCAGTTTTCTGATCTCTTTCTTTCGAGCTACTGAGGTATTGCACTTCTCCATCTTCCCACTCCACACCCCTTTCCACTTAGAAAGTTTCCTGTTACAATTATTCTGTCATGAAAACATATCGAAACACATGAATGGGAGACTGTGACTTAGGCTTACCCACCCAGACTCTCCCATTGTTTTCCTTCCCCAAAGGTGAAGTGCTCATGTCACTTCCTTGAATATTCTGTTTTGGATCATCAAAAGCTAGGGTCCATCGATCTGAGGAATTCATGTGTTGCATCTTCAAATAAAAGATAGTTGAATGCTTCTTGACAACTTTCATCCAACCCCATTCAAAGGTTTCTGAGTCTTTCTCTTTTTTAAGGGGGAGAGCGTGAACACAGTCCCCCACGACCACAAATTATGCAGCTGACTTTCCCACACTTGGGGAAATTGCAGGGGTCAGCACACCGGGAGTACAAAGGACAAGGCTCACCCTGGGAAAACCACCTTCGTGACCATGGTATCTCTCCTGCCGGGTAAGTATAAGGTTTCTGTTTCTGAAGAAGCCCAGAACCTCCTATACCCATCACCTCCTTGGCATCCAGACTTAAGCTAAATTCCATCCACCAAATGCTCCCAAATGGCTAAGCAATCTCTCAGAATGGACATGGAATCCCACCTCAAAGCTGGAAAATGAGTCCTGGGGGTTAAAACTGAAGGGCAGGAAGGTGTTAGACCTGTATGAAGGCTTATCAGGACCTAATCCTTGGGTTGCCTTTCTTCCTTCCCTGAAACAATGGGACAAAAGAGGGAAAGTAATATCATGGAAAATGCCTCCAGGGCCATGCCCTAGCCTGTCTCTTTGGAGCAGCTCTATATTTCAAAAGAACGCTCTATAGTCAGGCACTGGTCGAAGCAATCCCTCTGGGAGGCTGAGCCAGGGGTTGGCAGTTAGAAAGGTTGGAGGGGAAGTAATAACCTAAAATTATCCCAGAGGAAAAAGAACTAGCTCCATCTCCCAGGAACCTAGCAGGTCACCCAAGAGCAGCAGGGCTTGTCTGTAGCTCCCAAGCCGAGGCACTCCCTGCCTCTGAAAGACCCCTAAGCAATTCTTGAATCCCATAGAAATGCATTGTCAGTGGAGGTGGAGCCTCTGACCCCTCTCTTCCCCCTTGTCCCTGGTCTGGCCAGAGTACTAGAGGCCCCACTTGGCCTCCAGTCTTGGCCGTGGCTTCTTGCTGACCACTGAGGCAGTCTCTCCCCACTTGGGTTTTGCAACACCCCAGAACGTTGCCAGTTATCTCAAAGGGGTGTCATACGATTCTCAGCTATTAATCTCTAGACCAAATACAGGCGATTCAGCAATATTTTTCTAGGACATTTGTGGAGGCGGGGGCTGGGGAAGGTGCTAGAAAAGAAAGTGATTTCAAAGGATGTCATTGCTGTAGGAGGTGGCTCTGTGATTCTGAGGAAGTGTGTAAAAATAGTTACATTTTCAAAAGAGACAAGATTTCCCAGACTGTAGGAGTATGCCTGAATTTGGGAAAGATTAGGCCAATAACCAAACCAGACTGTGAGAAGAGAAAACCCAGAGGCCCTGTTACCGAAAGGATGTCCCTGGCACCCTCCTCTCTGAGAGCCCATTGTTTCTTTTCTTTTCTTTTCTTTTCTTGAGAACCCATTCTTGCCCTTGTTCCTCAGTCTAGCCTCCTTTGCCCAAGAAGCTGATTAAGTGAAAGACTTTCTCATTTTCTTCTATAGGGTTTATTCTTTGTTCTGTAGGGTTTCTCTCTCTCTCTCTCTCTCCCCCCCCCCCCCTCTTAAGATTATTCTCTCTTTTTTTTTTTTGTGGATTGTTCTCTTTTTATGTCATTTTTGTGCCTTTTAATCTTTTGAATAAATAAGACTTATTTATTCCTAGCCTGGTGCTGGTATAACAGAAATACCACAAGCATTCCCTCCTCACGAGTCTGTATTCAGGGCGTTGGTTCCATGGGAAGGCGTTTGCTCTCTCTGTGCTGGCTCTGGAGGAAGACGGCTGTCTCTTCTGAGCTTCTGTTCCTGGGCTAACCTCCTGAATCTGGCATCTCTTTTCCTCATCTCAGCATCTCTGACATGCTCAATTTAAGACACACCCTACATGAATCCTCTATCAACAATGTGACAAAGACAAGTCATTCCCAAATGCCATTATAACCATGGACTTAGACGTTTACCACATGTACGTTGGGGGGAGCGCAATTCAATGGATAAAGTTCTATTCTTTGCCTCCACCAGATTCCTACCCTTGCCACATACAAAACCCATTCACCCCATCCCGTTGTTGAAAAGCGTCAATCCACTCGAAGCCTAAAATCTCATCTTCTGAATCATCTAAGTAAAATGCAAGTGAGATGTAAGGTGTTTGATTCCATCCTGTGGCCAAACTCCTCTTCATCTGTGAACCTGTGAAATCTAGACTACAAGTTATCTGCTTTCAGAGTACAATAGCAGAAGAGGTACCAGGTAGACATTTCCATTTCAAACGGGAGAAATTGGAGGTGGGACAAGAGATAATAGGCACCAAACCCAACAGAACTCGTACTCAAAGCTGGAAAATAATGCTGTTTGTTTGTTTGTTTGTTTGTTTGTTTTCTGGGTAATGGCCCTGCCCTCTAGTTTTTGAGCATTGGCCATACTCTCTGGATTCTGGGAGAACCCCCTGGCGTCTTCATGCCAGGCCACTGGGATGGTACCTCTGCTTCCTTGGCTTTGGGAGACCCCATTCTCCCAGTTCATCTGAACGACAATCCCAACCTCATGTCCCTATCAGGTCATGTTCTTCTGCCCTCTTCCTCAGCTTTGGGCAGTGGCCCCATCTCCCTGTACACGTCAGTGGCAGCTGGAGCTGCTGTGGTGATGATCAGACACTTTGAAGTTTAGGAGGCTGTGGCTTCATCCTTCAAGAGCCAGGAGACTGCGGTCTCATCCAGGGAAATGGAGAAGGGCTGCTTCCTGTGCTCCCTCCAAAGGTTCTGCTGATCTCTGCTGCTGCAGCCATCGTCCCTTTGGCAGGTTTCCTACCTGCACAGTTCTAAGAGGCAGCCAGCTTTCCCTGTTTGTCCTTTCTCTGTCTCCCTTGGTTGAAGCCGATGGTTTTTCTTCTCCGGTAGTTATAGTTGGTCAGATCCATTGGCCACAGTCTAGATCTCTTTATCAAAAGATGGTATAGGGCTGAGCCCTGGTGGCCTAGTGGTTGTGTGAGGGACTGCGGCCCACTGGGATGGAGGTTCAATTCCAGCTCCACAGGAGCAAAGGCTGGGCCTCCTACTCCCACCACCAGAGGGCAGTGATGCCTCCCCCCCCAAAAAAAATGGTATACCTGGGCCCCTGATGGACATTCCAAAACACTTATCCTTGTGCAACTGAATTTTCCAGAATTTTAAGTCCTGTTCTTGTTTTGCACAGTTCATTTGTAGGTATTTCTCTTCCTCTCATTTTACTGTAAGGGACATGGAGAAAGCCCCTGGGTCCTTTACGATCTTGCTTAGAAAACTCCTCAGGCAAATATCCAAGTTCGTCACTTATCTTCCACCAAACAATTTAACATAATTCAGACAACTTCTTTGTCACTGTATTAAAAACATTGCCCTTCCTTTACCATCCAATCAATCACATGGCCATCGTTTCCTTTTAAAGTTCACCAGAAGCATATGTAATATCCACATTTCTATTGTTGGTGCTACCTGTATTCTTTAAGGTCATAGAGGTTTTCTCTGTTTATCTTTTTACTTCCTTCCGAGCCTTTCCTACCATCACCTTTGATGTCCATAATCCTCCCCAAAGTCTCCTCAATGCAACATGGGCATCTACTCTCAAGCATCTTAAAACTCCACCGGCCTCTACCTGTGACTCAATTCCAAAACCATTTCCACCTTTGCCGTGTCTGTCAGAACAGCACCCCACTCTTCCAAGTTCTGTCTTACTAATGCAGTATAACAGAAATGTCACAAGTTGATGACTTTCACAAGCAGAAATTTATTTTCTCACAGGTTCAGGAACTAAAAGTACAAATTCAGAGTGTTAGATCCAGGGGAAGGCTTTCTCTCTCTGTCAACTCTGGAAGAAGGTTTTTGTTGTTGTTGTTGTTGTTGTTTAATCTTCTGACTTCTGATCCCAGGCAAGCTTCTTATATTTTGGTACTTATCTTCCCTTATTTCTGTTTCTGTCACTTGCTTATGTAACCTCTTTTATATCTCAAAAGAGATGAATGTAACATACATGCAACACTAATACTATATAAATAACATAGCAAGAACATCACTTTACCAAAGAGGATTATGATCATAGATGATTAAAAAAAACTAAACACTGGGGCTGAGCCCCGGTGGCGTAGTGGTTGAGTTCAGGACTGCGGCTCACTGGCTTGGCAGTTCAAATCCAGCAGCAGCTCTCCAGGAGAAAGTCTGGGCCTCCCACTCCGACCATAGGGCAGTGATGCCCCCCCTCAAAAAAAAAAAGCTAAACCTATTGTCAAAAATGGCTGCAGACTCATATTGACCCTAACTAGTGTTTCCAAAGCTGTAAATCTTTACAGGAGCAGATAGATAGTCCCATTGTGTAAGTCCAAGTAGACTAGAGAAACAAATTCATAAACACACATATGGATATAAGGGAAAGGTTTATATACAAGAGGAAAGAATGGAACACTGAGAAAGCATCCCAACCCAGTCCAGTCCATGGTCATAAGTCTGATATTAGCCCATATGTCCGATACCAGTCTATAAAGTCTTCTTCCTACTCATGAGGCACATGCAGTGACACCAGGACAATCATAGGCCAGTGGGTGCAGAGTCTTGTGTATCCAGGAGCAGTAGAAGCATCCCAGTGCTGGCGGGGGTCTCCCCATGGCCCCTCGTTTCCAATACTCAGGGTCCATCAGCAGTATCCAACAGTGGAAGAAGCATCTCAGCACTAGCAAAAATCTCCATATGGCTTCTCCGGCTTCAGAGGTCTGGTTCCATCAGGATAGGCCCATGTGGCTTCTCCTCCAGGATGGCTCACTGGGAATCAGCCTTGTGTCTTGTCAGTAGAGTGTCTCCAAGAGACTGATTCAAGTCTCTCACTTCCAATTGGGAAATAGCGAGACTTCCCAGAATTCTCAAGAGAAAGCCATGCCAACACAAAGACCTCATTGGCTATCTCCAGATTGAAGGGCTAGACTCCACCCCGACACTTCCAGTGCTGAAATTGACACAAATTGGTAACTGCCACACCTATCTTCTCCCCTTTTCCCCACCCCAGAAGAGGTAAGGACTTAGAATACACATTCTGTGGGGACATCATTGGACCCATCATGCCAACAATGACACAAACTTCAGACGATAAAATGTTGTTTTCAGTCTCCTAAAACTAACTACCGCTACTCTCTTCTTTATCCCTAAAGCAGTGTCTGCATAGCACTGATGCAATATGTCTATTCTTTTGTCCTCTCTTTCTGATACAACCCCCCCCCCCCCCAGCACTAACTTACCATTGAGTTAGGAGTCACAAGGACCCTGTGTAGGGTTTCAAAGGCTATCAATCTGCACAGGAGCAGACAGCCTCCTCTTTCTCCCATGGTGGTCTTGACCTGCCAACCTTTGGAGTACCGCTCCAACATTTAGCCCAACGGCATCACCAGACCGCCTTTTTCTATCCGAAGACCAGCAAAATACACCCACTGTTTCACGCCTTGCTTTCGTTAACTTAAAAATATGGACCTGTGAGCCTTCTAAACCAATACAGAAAACCGTCGATTTTTAATATAGTACTGTGTATCCCAATCTATGAAACCAACGCACTGCCGAGGGGTATTTAGTTTACTTTCAATCTTTCCTAAGCGATGACATTGCAATGGAAAGCATACACATGTCCTGAGGGGTGTGCCTTTGCAAAATTGAAAGAGATTGCCAAATGGCCCTCCCCAGGGCTGTACCAATTTACACTCCTGACAGTGATTTTGGATGGTGAGCTGGGGGTTGAAGGCCAGTGGCCTGCTGCTCTGGGAAGCTATCCTAATGACTGGTACCAGGGGAATGCATGCTGCCTGGTCCGTAGAGGTCAGCCAACTCTGGATACATGGATCCCCTGCTGAGGGAGCATTTCCTGGGCCCTAGGCCCCAGATGACCTCTGTGCTGTGCCCTTGGAACCAACAGCGACTATGGGTTTGTCTAGGGAGGCCAGGGCCTTGACTGCTGGTTATGGTTCCAGGGGTGCAGAATCGCCCGGTGTGTCAGGGGTCTATGATGGTCTGTGACTCACAATACGGGACTGGCAGAACCCCATTGGTCGTAGCTTGTGTTCTGAGAAACGTCTCAACTGTGTGTGTGTGTGTGTGTGTGTGTGTGTGTGTATTTTCAGGGGAGCTCACAAAGGAGCCTCAGATGCTGTAACTGAGGTGTCAGCGGTGGCTACAGTCCACCGTTCAGAACCTTCCCTTCTTGCTTTAAGTTCTCAGAATGGAGCAAAATACAGGAGATGCCAAGTGCTCCTTTGCCCTTTACACTGCTGGTCTTTTCCCTTCCTTCTCCTTGGTGGTATAGTGGGTCACTAAATACAAGATCAGTAGTTCAAAGCTGCCGGTTGCTCTGAGGGAGAAAGTGGGGACTTTCTACTCCCATAAAGATTTGGAAGAGCATAGGGCAGTTGTACTCCATCCTAGAGGGTCACTAAGAGACAGCATGCATCTTCTTATCCAGAGTCAGTGGTAAATAGCTCTTTCTCAGAATTGTTCAGCATGGTGTGACCTTTGACCCTATGGCTTAGGGTTCACTGTTCCTCCTTTTCTCCAGAGGAGGGGGAGAAGATGGCTGTGGCAGGGAATAAAAGTGACAAGGATACTTTGGGGATCAAGCTGAGCACCACTGAATTTACAAAATTTGAAAACAAGAGGCCAGATAGCATAGGGAGTCTGTCCACCATTACATGACCCAGATTCATTTCTATCACATTCTTGGGGCTCCTTGTCCAAAGCAGCACCCTCCCCACTCCCCCAAGACTTGAGTTGAGTCTGGGTTTGTCTGTCCTCGAGGAACCCTCCAACGAATCGGACAAAGAAGCCCCCAACCCAAGGCTTCCTTTATCGGTTACAATGTGGGCCAGGCTTCTCCATGTTGCATTTATTTACTCCTGGAGGACTCGAAGGGGCAGCAAAGAAGGAGGGTGAACCTCCCCTCCAGGAAAGGGCAGTCCAGGCCCCGTCTCACAGAGCAACATGGAGCTAAATATCACGTCCAGTGTGGGGCTTTCTCAGGGTACCTCTTCTTTTCGAAAAACAGCACAGGCCATGATTTTATCCCTTGCAGAAGAAGGGAAATTCACGTTGGGCCTCCCTGAAAAGTCTTTAACATCCTTGGCTATTAGGATGAGCAGTTGGGAATGATCACACATTTGCACCCGCAGCCTGAACGAGACCATTGTCCAGTAAGACAGCCTCTCCCCAGGCAGTCAGAGGGAGACAGGGGAGGCTGCTTATCAGCCCATGGCTTCCGTCTCTCTTGTCACCCTTGACGCTGGCTTTGGTTACTGTTTTTGCAGTCACCTTCTTGAAGAGGAGACAGCAGGGGAGCTTGAGGAGGGTCTTTTCTCCCACGCTTCCCTAGAAAGGGCAGTCAAACCAGACTGAAGCCTGTCTGGCTCCAAAACAGGCCAATAGGCTTGAGCGGAAACCAGCTCTAATCCCTTCTCTCTCAGGGGCTCACATCTGCTCCATGGACCAGTCGAAGCCTGGAAGGAGAGAGAGCACAGCAGAGAGCCTGGCCTCTCCTCTTCCGGGGGTGGGGGTGGGGGGGCACCAAAGCCTCCTGTGGTTCAATCCCTAGAGTTCCTCGGAAGCCTCCAAAGAGGACAGAGACGACAAGCCCAGCATTAAAGAACAGAGCACGAGGACGGTCAGAATCCAGAGGACAGAGGAACGCCTTTGTGTTTCCTGCTTTTGAAGACTCCATGGATGGGGAAGATACTTTCCCGCCCCCCCACCCCCTTGCTTCTGACCAAGAGGAATTTTCAGTATTTTGCTTCCTAGCCAAGATGGAACTACTGTTCCCTTTTGTGATGAATAGGAGGCAGGAGGAAGAGGAGGAGGAGGAGAAACCCTATGCATCCAGGCTCATCAAGGTGGATCTTGCTGGTGCTGGGCCTCCAATCATTCTCTCTCTCTCTCTCTCTCTCTCTCTCTCTCTCTCTCTCTCTCTCTCTGCAAAAGGAAGCTTTATTGTTTCCATTTGGTCTCCAGCTTAGGGGAGAGGCTCGAGAGGCAGTTGGTTCTGGCAGAGGAGGGCTAAGGTTGGCAGGGGAAGGTCGGGGGACCCTTACAGGTGGTTGGATGCCTCAGGCTCCTGGTCATGTTTGAGATTCTCGCCCAGCCGGGCTTGGGGGCTGGTGACCCTGCAGAGGTGGATCAGGGCGTCACCCCTCTTCTTGAGGAGTTTCACCTCCTCGTCCAGGAACTGGTTGTCCAGGAAGTCACAGAGAGGGGGTCTGTGTGAGCGGATCCCACAGCGTGCAGGTCCAGAAGAGCCTGCTGGAGTTGTTTTTTTTTAATCCAGGGTCAGGGCAGCGGTTTCCATTGCGTCCAGAGTTTTACCCCACTCATCCTGGGGCATCTCTACACATCCTGGGAGAGGAGATGGCTACAGCATTGGGTCGGCAGCTTCAAGAGTCCTCAGCCCCTGGCACTTCTCCTTCACCAGCTCGAGGAAGAAGTGTCCCCTGCCTTCCAAGGCCACATCCTTGCGGTGGAAAAAGAAGCCCAGAGAGAGAGGTCAGTATAAGAGACCCGCTGTTGCAGGGTGACCAGATGGTGGAAGCCGGCCTCAGCTTCGGCAGAATCATTCCGACGGGTCAGTTTGGAGGGCCCCACACAAAAAAATGTTAGCTGGCCCCCATCAGAGGGGTTGGCCAAGAAGATGGTTCCAAAGGTGACGTCTGGCAAGGAAACTGGAGAGTGGCAGAAGGTTGGAGGAAGGGAGTCCCCAGGTTTGTTCCATTCAAACATGGTTGAAACAAGAGACAGATTCACAGGACCACAGGGCGAGCTTCCCCAACCTCTTCATTAGCACTTGGAAAACCTGTGCCCAGCATCTGCCTACCCCGTCCCAGTCTCCACAGTCTTGATAACAGACAGACAGACATCTAGGACACAGCTCCTAGTCCCAGGGAGGGGAGCCAGATGTCACTTTGTTCCCCAAAGCAATTGTGCAGGTTCCGTGGCCGCAGGATTCTGGGCGTAGGCGTTACTTTGCAAATCAGTTGCCATCACGTTCATGCCACCTCGTGGCGACCCCATGTGTGGATTCTCAGGAAGTAGATCTCTTCAGAGATGCTGCGGAGTGGGTTCCAACGGACATGCCCTGATTAGTACGCAGTGCTTCCCCCGGGGACACCGCGACACGTTCCCGGGCTAGGGGGTACTTGTGGGCTGTCAAGTCGTTTCCAAAGCACAGCAACCTCATGTGCAACAGGACGAACTAGCACCCCACATGTGTTCTTGCGTGGGGGGCCCATTATCATAGCCCCTGTGTCAACCCATCACGATGAGGGCCTTCCTCTTTTGTGCTACCAAGCATGGTCTCCTTCTCCTGGGACTGGTCTCGTGATAACACGCCCCAAAGTCTTGACATCTCTGCTTCTAACGAGCCTCCTTCAGTCTTCCTTATTCAATGTTCTAAATGCATTGCTAGAAGGGCTTTATCCCATTAGAGAGAAATGGGGATGGGAGGGTGGGAAGAAAGACTCTCTTGGAGACACAAAGATGGCATCTTTGAGGAGACCCTGCTGTGCCCCAGGGGTAGCCAGGTCCTTCCCCACTCCTAGTAGGACAGTTCCAATGTCATCCTCTGTCCTGCCAAACCTGGCCTTCAGCGTCCAGAAAAGACAGCAGGAACCCGAGTGACACCTCCGGCACCGTACCGGGGCTTATCCCCAACCATCCTGAGCTCCTGGTGAAAGTGTTTTTTCACAGGTCGGTCCCAAGAGTGAGAAGGGATTCTCACTTCTCTTTTACCACTAGAGTTACTAAGATTTCCATGAGGGGACTCTGTCAAGGTCACAGTGGGAAGAGGGCGCTGAGCCCTCCACCGTGGATCTCTGCTCCTGTGCCTTTGACAAGCAGCTCTTTTGACTCCCGGAGGAGAGGTTAGGATGATGAAGGAGCAGGGAGGCAGCAGATTGAAAGCAAATCATTAACATGGACTTTTCTTGGCGCCCCCCTCCCCCTCCACCCCCCCCACACCCTTCCCCCCCCGAGGAAGAGAAAATGATTCATTCAGTCGTGGGGAGAGGTGTGGCCAAAAGAATGAGCAAGGAAGGGTGGAATTCTTCTGTGACCAGACAGGGTGGGACTGGGCTCCCCAGAGCAGGAAGGATGGCTTTGTTCATAAGGGCATAGTTTATCTGCAGGTCCAGAATGAGGAGGTCCTTGAAGGGGAGGGGTTGGGGTGGGGGGAGATGCAAGGAAGAAAAGAATGTAAACAGTGCTGAGAATGTCAACTCTCTCCAGGGAGGTGGGGGGGCGTGGAAGACTGCCCTGGCTTTCTAAAAAGGGTCTTCCCTTGTGGGCATCTGGACTCCATTAAAATACTTCAAATAATGCCGTAAACACTCAAGACCCAGGGTTCCTGTGGCTCCCATGGCCTGATCACAACTACAAAGCACCCAGAGGACCTGAAATGGCATTTAAAAGAGAAGAGCAGTCCTGCCTTGGGAGGCAACGTGCCTCTCCTCCACTCCTTACCACCCCACACACCGCTGCCCAGGGAGGAGGAGGAGGAGCCAGAGAGCTGGTTGGACTATGTTATGAGGTATCCGGGTCTTGGGGCAAGAAAGAATCTCTGTACCAGGATTGCCATGCAGAATCGTGGTGCTGTTGACACTCGTATGGATGGTTTTACATCATCACAGTCGAGGCACACTGATGTACACACCCAGCCAGACAGAAACTCGTGAGAGTTGTCACGGACAGGGCCAAGTGTAACTAGCACACACACAGAACACACATGTACAGATAAATATACACGCACCGCCAGAGCCACACAAACTCAAAGATGTGCTTCCACATCCAATAGAAGCTCAGATGCTGGGGTAGAAGCACTGTTATCCCCGACCCCCGAGAGACTCATCACCGTCCTGTGCATAATCATGCCTACTAGCCTAAAGCCACTCATTTATTGCAGCGCGTGCACAGCCTCCTGCAACAGTCCAGCACGTCTTCCCGTCCTGGGCAAGCTCCAGCTCTTGCGCTGGGGATCAAACCACATGGCTCCATTCAGCTCAGCGCGAACACCAGTGCAGAAGCACAAGCAGCGGCAGGTCAGGGGCCAGCACACTTGGCTGCGTCTCTCAGCACTCATCTCTCCGTCGTGGTGCTACAGGCACAGAACTTCAGGTCCTGCGTCTGTCGTGGGAAAGTCCTTTTAAAGCTTGAAAGGCAGAGCAGCCTAAATTAAGCACAACGCAACCTCTGCTGGCTCACAGGCAACAAGTCACTGGCTAGCCAGCTCTCCATGTTTCACTGTCATTAGTTCTAAGGAAGCTCCTCAGGCAGCTCCCCCCCACCTTTTTTTTTTTTTTTTTTTGAAAAGGATAGCTGAGAAAGAAAGTCTGTCCCAGTGAATCTCTGTCAATGACTTACTCATCAGTTAGCACCTCAGACACAATTGTGTGCTGGGCAGCAGGCAAGGCTGGGGAGACACCAAAAGGATCAGGTAGGAGCGCTACCTTCAAACGGATAGACTCTAGAAGGCATTGCAGAGTTAAACGCAGAAAAGGCAAAAGGGGGAGGAAATGAGTATCAGTGACAGCAAGATTCCAAGGAAGGCGTGATCACTTCCAGATGGGGTAACTAGAAAAAGAGCGTCAGAAAGAGAGCACTGGAGTTGAGTGTTAGTAAATGACCTGCAGTTGGGAAGGGAACCCTGTTAATTGCCATCAGCTCAGCTCCCGCGCCTGGCAGCCTCATGAGGAACAGAATAAAGATGGGATTGGTCCTCAGCCACCTTCATGATCATTTGATGTGTCTCCGTTCCTTGTTGAGGCTATGGCTTCAACTCAACTCACTGAAGGCTTCCCTAAAGTTTGCTTGGCTTCATTGTGATAGCTGGATGATCTGGTGTCAACTTGAACTTGCAGGGAAGTGTAGGGTGGAGTCCCACCTGTCAATCGCGTCATCGCCTGTGAGAGGTATAGAGTCCTCCTCTGCTCTTGACACCTGCTTCTCATTTCTATGTCTCCTTCCCTCTCACGGGTGGGGTACTGGCTTAGTAACTATAAAGTCAGTAGTTCAAAACTGGCAGTTGCTCCGAAGGAGAGAGACTGCGCATTCTACTCCCATAAAGATGTACAGTCTGAAAACTCACCGGGGGATTATACTCTGTCCTAGAGGGTCACTACTGGGGAGGCATTTGCCTCAACCCAGTTTCTTGAAGGTTTCCCTAACGATTGCTGTACTTTATTTTAATCGCTGTAGGATTTTGTGTCAACTTGAATTTGTATGAAAGCGTGGGGGTGGAGCACAACCTGCCCATCAGGTCACAGCCTTGGGATGCCTCTTGGGAGTGTGACCTTCTTTATATGGAAGAAACTGGTAACTTCCCTGTGTCCCTGTGTCATACTGTAGAAGCGTGATTCCTTAATGAAATAGTGAATATAGGCATGATTATCAATGGCTGCAGAAAGCCACTCAATAAAACCTGAATAATGACTGATTAGACTGACAATACAAAGCACCATTGATCTATTTCAATACCTGTGGTGGTTATATAGTTTCATGGCTACTTGAAGTATAGGGATGGAGTCCAGCCTGTCAATCAGGTGACTGCGTAGTGGAGCCTCCTTGTGAGCGTGACCTCTTCATAAGGAGGGGCTGGAGAACCTCCCCTTTTCTCCTGCCTTCACCCTCCTGTTGACAAGCCACCCTGAGTCCTGTGTACGCCCTGTGATGTAGCCACGGCTATTTTATCCTCAAGACTTTGAACCCACCGACCTGTGATCTCCTTGCATTCTGCACCATCGCATGTGGCTGCGTGCGTCTGAAGAGGGGTTTATGAAGTAGCAACCGACTTATCGACTAATAATCGGACTTACGAACATAAGTTGGGCTGGGCTGAGATGTTCTGTTGCTGCATGAGTACCTCTTTATATAAAGTTCCTCCCTACACATAGAAGAATGTGTCTGACTTTGCTTCTCCAGTTAACCTGGTCTAACCCATAGCAGATAATAATAAGGGAAAGAATCAGGCTGAGCCCCGGTGGCGTAGTAGTTGTGCGCGGGACTGCGGCCCACTGGGATGGAGGTTCGATTCCAGCTCCACAGAGCAAAGGCTGGGCCTCCTGTTCCCACCACCTAAGGGCAGTGATGCCCAAAAAACAGCAACAACAACAACAACAAAAGAAAGAATCAGATGTTGTGTGACCCCAGCATAATGAAAGAAAAATACAGGGTAATGTCAGCTCCCCCAAATCGAACTGGATCTGATGAAGACTCGAGACCTCGCAGTTTACAGGAAATCCAAGGGGCAGAGGAGCCCTGACATGAAAGAGCACCAGCACAATCTGCAGTTGCTGCCTGCCACTGAGCGGGCTCCCGCTGCGAGCGGCCCTGTGCAGAACAGGGCGAAGCCCCGCCTGACCCTGCCGTCCTCACAGTTGTTCCTGGGCCTGGGCCCCTTGGGGTGGCCACTGCACTGTGTCAGTCCACCTCATTGAAGGCCTTCCTCTTTTTCACTGCTCCCTCCACCTTACCAGCATGAAGTCCTTCTCCGGGGACTGGTCTCTCCTGACAACAGGTCCAAAGTATATGAGCTAGAATCTCGCCCTCCTTGCCTCTAAGGAGCACTCGGGCTGCACTTCTCCTAAGAGAGATCTGCCTTTTTAGCAGTCCGTGGTATTGTCACTATTCTTCACTGGCCCCAGAATTCAAAGGCATCCGGTCTTCTTCGGCATACCTTAAAATCAAAGTTCAACTATCATATGCTTAAGAGGCAATAGAAAATACCATGACTTGGGTCAGGCACCACTTAGTTCATCTTGCTTTTCAAGGCCTAACGAGATTTTATGCACCAGATTTGCCTAATGCAACTCCTATTTTGATCTCTCGACTGCTGCTTCCATGAATATTAATTGTGGATCCAAACACAGCAACATCCACATTTTCTCCATTTACTACGATATTAGCTATTGATCCATTTGTGAGGATCTGGGTCTTCTATACATTGATCGGTAATTTACCCTGAAGGCTGCAGTCCCTAATCTTCATCAACAAGTGCTTCATCAACAAGGGCTGATCCCCGGTAGCATAAGTGGTTGAGTACGGGACTGCGGCCAGCGGACTTGGTGGTTCAAATCCAGCAGCGGCTCTCAGGAGCAGCACTGGGTAGCGCCCACGACCACCAGAAGGCAGTGATGCCAAAAACAAAACAAAAAAACAAGTGCTTCTAGTCCTCCTCACTTTCAGCAAACAAAGATTCTTATTTTTTTTTAACCATTTTTATTAGGGGTTCAAACAACTCTCATCATAATCCATACATTCA
>PVJH01028626.1:0-27122 GCA_004026705.1 Nesogale talazaci
TGAGAGTGATGATGGCAAAGGGTGTGTAAAAGTGGCCTGCATACAACTGATGTTGTCAGAGATTATGATGGGAGTTGTATAGGCCCCCAGTAAAATGATTCATTAAAAAAGGGGGGGGGGCGGGGAGGGGAAAGGGGAGTTTTTTTTTTCTTTTAAAGAGGAGCTTGTACCAAGGGCTCAAGTGGAAAATGTTTGGAAATGTATGTGGCAACATGTGTTTGATACAAATACATGGCAAATGTGCTTGATACATGTGCTTGATACAAATGATGTACTGAATGTTGTAGTAGCTGTAGGAGCCCCCAATAAAATTATTAAAAAGCAAAAAAAATAAAAGAAAGAAGCAATCCGGCACTGGCAGAGGTCTCCCCATGGCTCCTGATTTCCAGGGCTCAGGGCCCATCACCATTATCCATTGGTGGTAGAAACATCTCAGTGCTAGCAGAGGTCTTTCTGTGGCTTCTCCTTCCCCAGAGTTCTGGCTCCATCAGGGCAAGCCCATGTGGCTTCTCCTCCAGGTTCCAAGACTCAGGACCTATCAGCATTCCACCATCTTGTCTTGTCAGGTAGACTGACTCCAAGAGACTGAGTCAAGTCTCTCTTTTCCAATTGTGAAATACTGTGAGACTTCCCAGAATTCCCCAGAGAAAGCCATGCCCACACAGAGGCCTCATTGGCTATCTCCAGATTAACAGGCTAGACTCCACCCCTAGACTCCCAATCATGAAACTGACACACAAGCATATGACTGCCACAGTGAGCGAGAACCTCCAAATGACTCTGTAAGCAGGTAAGTACTTTACCTATCTGTCCCACCCAGGGCATCCCAAACACACCCCAAACTAGCACTTTGTATAGGACCCCACTTATATAAATTCCGAATAAAAGAAAAGGTGATCTATAATGACTTAGGTTAGAAGAGTGATTACCTTGAAGAACAAAATCAAACTCATTGCTGCCAAGTCCATGCAGCCGTGTGGGTTTCTGAAACTATAACTGTGTACAGGATTAGAATGCCCACTCTTTTTCTCTCAAAGCAGTTGGTGGTTTCAAACTGCCAATCATGCAGATCACAGCCCAACGTACAGCCATGACACCACCAGGGCTCCTTGAAGAGGGAAGTGGTTGGACACAAAGACAGTTCTGGCATGCTGATAATGCTCTCTATCTCTCTGTGTGTAATGAGCCCATAGGCAAAATTCCAAAGTTATTATAGGCATTTTGTTTATGGAATTAATTGTCATGCTTGGCAAAACAGCAAAAAAGGTTGACATGACCTACTAGCTGGTACCTGTTTTGTTCTCCATGTAAAATGATGCTAACCTGAGACTTTCGCGAAGAGCTATAAACCCTCCTGCTGTTTAAACAGCCCTGCTCCCTCTTCCTTGACTGGACACCAGGCAAGGTCTTGCATTCATTGTGATCCCTCTAATTCTTCAGCTCTGCCTCATTGCAAGAGGCTTTCAACTAAATACTAACAAAGCACAGCCTGAAGACCAACACTGAAGGGCCTCTTTTTGTACAAATCTAGAGTGGGAACGAGTGACAACCCTCAGTACCTTGGTGAGGATTGAAGGCAAGATTTCTCACACTTCTGTGGCACCTGTTCCAAGTTGGCATATGAGCTTAAAAATCAAAATCTTTATCCCCCACGTACATTTATGCCCCAAATGCTATTCTAAATCCTTTAAATATGTTCAGACCTTTAGTGGTATAATACCATTGTAAGGTAGCCATTATTTCTTTGTCCCCTGTTGCTGGGGAGAAAACAGAGGCATGGATCCATTGAATCACCTGTCAAACATCACACAAGTAGCAAGCAGTGAAGCCAGGTCAACCGGTTGCCATGTCATTGATTCCAACCGGCCAGTGAGGGACCCATGTGTGTCAGAGTGTAACTCCATTCCACAGGGTTTTGAGAGGCTAACTTTTCAGAAGCAAGTTGGCAGGCCTTTCTTCTCAGGCAGCTCAGAAGGGGCCTGGGCCTTGAGCCTGGCAGTTAGCACCATCACCATTTTCTGCATCCAAGGACTCCTAAACCAGCTACTGAGTTCTTTCTAGAGTCCTCATGCTTTCCCAACACACTGCTCCACCCCACAAAGGGTCCCGCAATGCAATGCGCGGAGGTTTCCTGAGAGAAGACAGCCTCTTTGTTGGAGGCGGGCTGATGCAGGAAGGGCATCCAGAGGCACTGACCAGTCCAGGCTCCACACAAGGGCTGGTCCTGCCTTGGCTCTTCTTCCGCTGATAGTTGGCAGCAAAGAGAGTTCTATACTGTATTTGTTTTAATTTTTTTTAATTAAGTAAAAGCGTTGCTGAAACCCAGAGAGAGAGAGAGAGAGAGAGAAGATAGAGAGAGAGAGAGAGAGAGAGAGAGAGAGAGAGAGAGAGAGAGAGATTTTTGAGCACCAGTGGCCATCATCTTGATTTTTTGTTTTAAAAAAAGGCAACCCAGATTTTCCTACTGCCTGGTGCTCCCTGCCGGAGCTCATCCTGTTTTTGCTTGAGAACCATCGTTTTCTGAACTCTCAGCAGTAAATGTAATAAAGATTGATATCGGCGACAAATTCTGTCAACTTCCGAGCTGCAAAACTTAGTCACTGTGCAAAATGGTCCAAGGAAAATAAATAACCCGGGAATGAGGGAGTGTGTAAATATTGATGTGGACGCCCAGCGCAGGCATGTCAGAGAGAGCCAGCAGCTCCAAGTGCAAAGCAGAGGTCGGGGCCGGGGGGTTCCTCTGCCCTGACGGAGCTCTGGTGGAAGACCTTTCCCACCTCGATGTTCATGCCCTGGAAGTGTGTCCACAGTGAGAGTGCAGGCTGCACACATCGAAAGGCACACTTTAAAAATATTAAATGATAAAAAATGTCAATTAAAAAACCACTTCTGTGTGCAGAAAAATGAACCAAAGAGTACATACAGGTACTTCCCTACTTATGAATGGGTTGTATGCTAATGGCACTGTTGTAAGTGGGTTCTGACGTAAGTCAAATATCTCTGAGCTTCTGTTTTGTTTTGTTTGAGTGTTCATCATTACTACCAGTATTTAAAAATATAGTCTTTGAACATCTGTGAGGGAACATCTGTGAATGACAGCCTCACCACAGTGCAGGCTGCAACATTGGGTGTGGAGTCTATTACTAATGAGTGCACATGGAAATCCCTCATCAGAACTCTGTCAGTGAAGCTGATCGCCCTGTACCTGTGTCAGGAACTGGGGGTTCCTTGTGTCTGAAAAGGCAACTGAAGCTAATGGTGCTTCTACAAATGACAACATCTTAAAGGCAAGGGGCTGCTTGGATATCCTCTGTTTGCAAAATTGTCATAGAGGACATTTAATATCACATCCTGAACATGTTAGTTATTGCTCTTCTGTGATCCATATCCATAGTTTTTTTTAACTGACTGTATAAAAGTCAGTAAAGTCTATGCTGACTTTTATGTATTCTGAGTACTAAGTCCTTTCCTGGTGGAATGGTCGGTTAGGCATTGGGCTAAGGTCAGTGTTTCAAATCCACCAGCAGCTCCACAGAAGAAAGATGAGACTGGTCAAGAGTTACAGTCTCAGACACTATGTATTATCACGGTGAGTCAGGATGATGCTGTGGCAGTGGGTTACCTGTTGTTATCAAATATATGCTCCTGATGAGACCAAATTCAATGTCAATGGGTTACATGGCTCCCCAACATTTTCTTTCATCTCATAGTTATAGGATGCACTGCAAATTTTTATTTAAAATTAATTTAAATTTTATCATAGTAGAACTAAACAAAAACAAAGCATTGATGGTCTTAACCATGTAGAGTAGCCAAGCGTTTGATTCAGTGACATGAGGCACTATCACCATGGTGAGCGATAATCACCATTAGCTGTTTCCAGCAGGTTGACATCACTTCAAACAGAAACTCAGTATTCCTTCAGCAATAACTTAGGTCATCACCACCCCAGCCCAC
Organism: Nesogale talazaci; assembly: GCA_004026705.1. Taxonomy (NCBI): domain Eukaryota; kingdom Metazoa; phylum Chordata; class Mammalia; order Afrosoricida; family Tenrecidae; genus Nesogale; species Nesogale talazaci. The sequence goes on from PVJH01028626.1 coordinate 3,958, forward strand.
CCTCAATTCCTGTTCTGATTTACTTCCCTCAGCATGTCTTCATGCCTCATCCAATGTAGCAACACATGTTAGGATTTCAGTTCTTTTTACGACTGAATAAGACTTCGTTGTGGGTATGGGCCACAAAGTGTCTACCCATCCTTCTCTTGATGTCCACTTGTACTCGCTCCCGGCTACCATGACCAGTGCTGCAGTGAGCATCAGTCCAAGTACACATACCTACTTGAGTCTCCGCTTTCAGAGTATTTGCCTAGGAGTAGAATTGTTGGATCACAAAGCAGTTCTAGGTCCAACTTTCTGAGGAATCAGTCATCACACTGTTTTCCATGGCAGCACAACATTTTACCATACCGCCAGGAATAAACACAAGTTCCAATTTCTCCATAGCCTCAAGGGCATTCGATATTTTCTGTGTATCCGATAAAAGCCATCCTGCGAGGCGGATCTAGAAGAGCGCTGATGGCATCGTGGTTACGCACTGGGTTCCCAAAGAAAGGTTAGCAGGTCCAAACCACCAGCCGCTCTGCAGGAGAGAGCCAGTCTTAGAAACCGAGAGGGGCATTTCTACCCTGTACTGTAGAGTCACTTGGAAGCAGTATCAACTTGACGATAAGGTGCTTGGTTTTTGATGAGACAGTTGTAGTCTATCCCACTGAGCACAGAGGGGTAGGGGTGGGGGATCATTATGAATCAGAAGCAACTTGGTGCTTGTAAGGGTGGTTCTGATTTGCATTTCTCCAGTGACCTTAAGAAGCCTGGAGGTGTCATGGTACAAGATCTGCAGTTCAAAACCAGCTGGGACTTTTTACGACAATGGGTGATGGACTCAGAAGCCCACAGCGGTACTTCTATCCTACATGAAAGGGTCCTTGGTATTGACTCAATGGTAGTAAATTTAGTGTGGTTTGGAGTGATGATGAACATCTTTTTCACAGATACTCAACATTTTATATTTATTCTTAGGAGATATATCTATTCATCAAGCCATTTGGCTATTTTTTCATTGAGCTGTTTGTTTTTTCAAATTTAGTAGATACACAATTCTTAATGTTTTCTCCCATTATGCAGCCTGTTTATTCACTATTTTATTGCAAAATTTAATTTTTTTTGAAATTCAACTTACTTATTTTTTTCTTTTATTGTTTGTGCTTATGGAATCCATAGTCAAAAAATATTGAAGTGTTTTACCCATGTGTTTTTTTCTAAATATTGTATATTTTTAGCCATTACACTTGTCATTTATCCATCCTGAGTTGATTTTCTTACTTTGTGTGAACCATAATTTTTTTGTGAACCATAATTTTTAAACAATCTTCTATTGCTGAATATTTAGGTTGTTCCAAGTTTTACAGATTATGATGAAATGAGTATTTTTTGGCTATTTTTTACACACATTCTTAATTATTTCCATAGTGTGAATTCCCAGATATGCTATTGTTGAATCAAAGCTATGAATGTGTGGAAGGCATTTCGTTCTAAATTTTCAATTGCCTCCACTTAGTTTGAAAAGGGAAAATCAACAGCCTTTCAGTAAAGAACCACCCACACCACACTGCCAACTCGGTAGATTCAACTGGCGCCTATGTACCCTTACAGGAAAGAGAGAGCAGAGTGGGTATGAGAATCTGTTCAGTGCAATAGTTGTCTCAGTCAGCTCTTTTGCCAGATGGCTTGACACTTCCAGAAAGATGGAATTTCTTTGTGATATTCATCTTGGGTTGAGGGATAAATCTTTGAGAAAGAAGTATGATGACTTTTGTTCTGGTCCAATTTTCAGATTTCTCATCTACCATTTCATCTCTCTTGGATAGGGTAGGGAAAGGAAAAGAAGCTAGACCAAAAGTAGACGCTCTTCCAAAGAGTCTCCTGCAGCCATTATTTTGACTTGAACTGCCGGAGGGTCTCTAAGCAACTTCAATAGAAAGCAACAATGGAAACCACATCTGAGTTGGCATGTCTCAACCAGCACAAAGTGGGGGAGGGCTTCAATGTGCCCATGGGAAAATGGAATAAGCAGATAATGGAATTTCTCCACTGGGTTTTTGAAGACCCAGTGGACTAACATGCCAAACTTAGACTCTGAAAGTTCTCTGGAAAATCTCTCTCTCTCTCTCTCTCACTCACTCTCTGATCAATTGGGAGATATTGCTAAGCACATTACATTTAGTCAATGTATAAGGATAGAAGATATTACTTTGATTAAGAGAGAAGGTATGGGAACAATCACCTTAAAGGCAAGTTTCTTTCTTGTTTGGCTGCTAACTGAGAAGACAGAAGCTTGAGTCCACTCAGAGGCACCTCCAAGGAAGGCCTGAGGATCTGACATAGGCAGTCGTTGAAAACCCTGCAGAGCACAGTCTCCTTTGACACACCTGCTGTCACCCCACCGTGAGTCAGAATCAACTCTAAAGCGGCACAGCGGGACCTGATTGTCAACCAAAGAACAGGCTGATTTTTAAAACCATTTATAGAAGCCTAAGTGAAGCACAAATACTTTAAAGATGAAAATGCAAGAGGGTTGGGAAACTAAATCAATGGAAATGGAGCAAGCAGAATGGAAAAATTGAGAATGTACAGATATTGAGAAGATGTACTCAGTGTCATTGGACAATGAGACTAAGAAATTTTGAATGAGAGTCTTAACTCTCAGTGTAAACCTTCTGTAACCTCTGTAAACCTTCTGTGGGAACACAAAAAAATATTGTTTAAGAAAAGAATAGGAAAAGACCTAAAAATATAGCTCTTCTATCACACTCATGGGGTCACCATGAGCCTAAATTAAATGATAACTTGTTTGTACGTTAGCTTCCAGACTGACAGACTACAAAGAAGGACCTGGGAACTTACTTCTTTTTTTATAAAATGCCCGATGACAACCTTAGGAGAAACAACGGAATATTAATTAGCATAGTGCTAGAATATGAACTCTTAAGACAAATATGAACTCTTAAGACAAAAAAATATGATTGAGGAACAGCTGAGTCAATCTTAATGACATTACTAGAGTGACGGTTTACTGATGTGACCTTGTTCAACATAAAAAAAACAACTACAAACACCCATTAATAATAACCAATATAAATCATAAATCAACTCTGGTAAATAACTTCTCAATGGGCTTAGTTCAGTGGCTCTAGTAACTCATCTCAGGAGAAAGATGGGCTGTCTGCTCCTCCAAAGATTGATAGTCCTGGGAACTTTGTGGAGTATTTCTACTCTCTTTTGTAGACTTGCTGTGAGTTGTATTTGACTTGACACTAGAGGTTAAGTGATGATTAATATCTATAGGAGATGCATAGAATAATGCTATGGGTGGCTTACAATATTTTCAAAGGTTTATACTATGGATCCATAAGTAAAGAATATATCCCTTACAGTAACTATATCCTATTTTCTATCAATCCAAGCAATTTGTCATATTGTGAATATCATGATACCAACCAAGTAAATGTAAGGTAAATGTAAAATTACACCATTTACAACATTCATTACAACCATGAGAATATGATGTGAAGAAATAGGTAGAAGGATAGGAAGGTGGATCACAAGTGTCCTTTGTGATCCCTTTCACATTGACTTCCACCTTGACCATATGACTTGCTTTGGCCAATGGAACAGAAGCTAGTGTGACGAAACAAAGACTTGATGGGGTCTGCCCTCTCGAAAGAACCTGGTTAGAAACCATCTATCATGTTACTGAATGCCTAAGCTAGATCTCCCAGAGTTAGATGCAGCCATGAGAAAGCAAAAAACTTTGATGTATAGAGCATCTAGTATGCTCCGGTCTCAGCTAAACTTCCAATGTGAACATAGTCCCATGAGTAAGCTCAGCTTCTGCACGTGGGCCTAATGAATCAACAGCTGAACCCTGTCAATATGCAGACTCATAAAACGTATGGGAGAGGTTTGTTGCAAATTGGTAACTGAAATGGGGAATACCAAAAAAGTATATTCTTTCTTTTTTTGGGTGGGGAGGCATCACTGCCTTCTGGTGGTTGTGGGAGCTACCCAGCCTTGCTCCCACAGAGCTGCTGCTGGATTTGAACTGCCAAGCCAATGGACCACAGTCCCGCATTCAACCACTACACCACCGGGTCTCAGCCCTAGAAGTATATTCTTAAATTGTGAAAATATTTTGGTAATCGCATATAAGATCACAAATCAGCTACTCCACTCCAGGTATGTAACCAAAAGACTCTAAAAAGGGAGACTCAAACAGATCCGTGTTCGTGTGTTTATGACAGCAGTATTTACAATAATATAAAATAGGAACAGCCCAAATAAGCATCAGCAGAGGACCAGATAAACAGGATGTGGTGTGTACACACAGTAGAATATTAAAACACGAGCTGCCCTTGAGTCAGCTTGAGTCCGCTCCACCTCAAGGCAACTCCACATGTGTCAGAATGGAAGAGAGCTCTGCAGGGTTTTAAAGGGATGATTTTGGGGCAGGATCAGTACATCTTTCTTCTTAGGTGTCTCTGATTGGACTGAAAAGTTTGAGGTAGCAGATGTGCTTGTTAACTGTACCACCCAGAAGTGAATTAACCAGTACTGACTGACTAAAAGCACTGACTTACTTTTGTGTATTTACAGATTTGTAATGAACAATTTTGCAAGGGTTTCACTGTTCTCTGTGATGTAGTAAAACAAAATGAAACAAAAAACTATGTAAGACTATTAACTACACATTAGTAAGTAATATATATTTAAAAATATTGCATATACTATATACTAAGAAAACCACTTACCATTAGCTACCAGAGGCATAGAGGGCCACATGCCCAGGGATTATCTCTAAGTTTGTGCCTTGTCTTCCATCTCCATTTTCCACCCTTTGGCCTTCTACCTGGAGCAAGAACTCCTGTTGGAGCCTTACCCAACCATTCCAACTTACATAAAAATGTGATTGAGAAAAGGAATCCTTTTGTCATCCAGGGATGTTGTTGTTGGTTGCCCAAAGTACCTTTGTAGATAAAACTGGAAATGAAGACCAGAGAGAAGCTTTTGTCATGGTGTTTATTTAAAGACTTGAGCATAGTTCTAGAGGAGCTATGCATAATCCATTCTGACTTCCTTGTAGGTCACATTCCTGAACATGTCACCTCCTCACCATCTCCTTTGCCTTTATTGCAGAAGTTTCATCACACACACACACACACACACACACACACACCACATATATATCCACCAGGTTCAGCCACTCTCATCCCTGTTTCTGACACTATCAACCCAGATGATAGCTCAGAGAAAAGCCACACCTATGGGGAAGTCATCATAAGAGCAACGATCCCCCAAAAGAGTGGCTAACCAGGTGTAGACATGTGACTTAGAATACCAGGGTTTCTTCATTCTAATGGGAGCTTGTGTCTTGACCCCAGAAAAGAGAAAAGGCAGGAGAAGACGAACTAATTTGAAACTGGCAAAAGGAGCGTTTTCTGGCTTATGTAAAAGCGCAGCTATAGAACTCAAATAGTGAGGGGGTTCAGACTGCCAGCAGGAGTTGTGGAGCAAGGTGCAATGGACAATCATTTGGAATCATCCATGACCAACCATGAAAGGATTCAGCTGGGTAGGGTGGAGCCACATGATACATGATTCCTGGAGAAGTGGTCGAGCACATCTCATAGTAGTCTGTCTTCATTTGAATCCCCTAGCAACCCGAGCAAAACAGTTGGGTCATACTCATTGGCTGGCCCAGAAGCCAGTCTTTAAAAGACGTCTACACGACTAGGGTAGGAAATCCAGATAGGCTGTTAATAAGCACATAAGAGAAGCTATATTTAACACGATGCTACTGAGTCCTTATTCTACTGCAGGCACAGCATTAAATATCAGAAGCACAGTGAGGAACATAACAGACAAATCCCTTGCCTTGCCAGAGCTTCCATTCACATTGGAAGTACACCGAGGCTAAAAGTAGTGTGATGGATGCAGATACAAAACCTGGCTTTGGGTGCTTCTGAGCAATCCATCTACTGCATTGCCTGTGTCAAGTCACTGAACCTTTCAGAGCCTCCTTTTTTTAATGTGTAAATCAGTAATAATAATACATAACATGCTGGGCCATTTTGAGGACCCATTGTAGAACTTTTAGTTCATTTGGAGTCAATGTCTTCATGGGTGTCAAAGTACAACTATGCTTCATAAGTTTTTCAACAGCTGATTCTTTTTGATGGGCACAACCTCCTTTTTTTTTGCAAGGTGCATCCAAATGGATTTAAACCAACAAACTTTCTGTTAGCGACAAAACACACTAATCATTTTCACCACAAGGGACTCCATAGAAATGCTCTGTTATTGTTGGTGGTAGCTTCCCTTGAGTTAGTTCCAGTGGATGGTGATCGATCATAAATATGTTTATAGAAACAGGTGGAATTAATTAAGTGACAGTTTGATCAGAGGGCAAAGAGGTAAATACCTTGGCAAGACCTGCCCCTCTCTCTTTTCCTCTCTAGTGACCAGATCAGCATACAGCTAGCTTAGCTAGTTTTCTGCCTCAACTTGTGAGCTACACTACCTAGGGGACAAGTCAACCTATGGGTCCTGTCACTAGAATTTGAGGTTCCTTTGAGACCTGCTTTGTGTACATCACACGCTGCTCATGTGTACATCGCTTGAACTTGAGACTTGTGGAGGCTGTTGTCTTGCAATGCTTGAGTTTGATATCCCGTCAGGGCCCGTTTCACTAAGCTGCTGAGATGCTGACTGTTGGTGATCCTCCCTGCTATGTGCTGCCTATGACCAGACTGCCTGCACTGTTTGAGAAGAAGATTCAGCTATCTTCTCTTCCTTGACCTTGGACCCAGCAGCCTTCATGAGTTGAAGGACTTCCAGTATCTTAACTGTTCCATGGAAGTGAGTTGAACTAAGCCCTCTGTACTGCTGTTTGAACTAATGAGCTATTATATTATTCTGTGATATATATACTGCCTATATATACACTTTTGTTATATATATACACACACACATATATATATACTCCACCCTGTGTAAACGACAGGCTCCATGTATAGCAAAATGAAATGCTGTGCAGTCCTATATCAGACAATATGTTTCTGTGATTCGTAGAGTTTTCATTGGTCTATTTTCAGAAATAGACTGTTAGTCTGTAATTCTTCTTAGTCTGTGTTAGTCTTGAAGCTCTACCGAGAGCAGCGACCTTCCTGGTATTTGAAATTTGGGTCACATGGCTTCCAGGATTACTGGAACACACAGCCCCCATCGTGCCACAGACTGATAAGGGGTAGACAGGAATGTTAGGAAGTAGCAGTTTGCTGGAGGGTAAACAATATTTGATGAAGGAGACACACATTGAGCTTCATGATATTAGCCAAATGGAGACAAGAGATCCGAGGTGGTGAGCCTCCCTCCCCAGGCGTGGTTCTCCCAGGCATAGATGTGTGAAAAGAAATAAATGGAAGGACTAGGAGGAAAGCATAGGAGAGACAGTCAACAGTATATTTCTGCACAGCCTGGAAGTCCTTGCTAAAGATAGTCTCTGCTTCCCCCATCCCTCCAACCCCCATGATGTAATGTATTTTGCTGTGTTTACTGTGCTGCATTCCAGGGACAGTGTGGAAGGCCAGTGTCAGAAAGCCTGGAAAAGCACTTGATTTAATTTTAACTCTTTATGTAAACAATGACCTAATTGAAGGAAGGCTCAGTCTGGCCAGGCGTCCTACCCTTACATTTCCTCCCACTGCCCTCTCCCTCCACCCTTCATATAACTGTCTTGCCTTTATCTCCCATATGGACTTTGCAAATAAGCACATGGTGATTTGTGTGCTCAGCTAACTCGAGAAGAGAACAAGTGTGTCAGCAAAAGAAAACACTCCAGCCAAGCCCTGAACTCAGTTCTCAACAGGAAATGTTCTCTCAGAATGGGAGGTGGAGGCCGGGCCAAGACTCTCCTTCAGTGCAAACAAAGAGCTTTCTTTCCTCTCCCTTGTAGCTGTTCTTGTTTTGTTTTGTTTGCCCTTTTTTCCATTTAAGCAGTTCGAGGTGCTATTCTCCCACTCACCCACTCCCCAAAAATCAAACCAAACCAAAACAAAAATCAGAGAAAATCTCTCCTGGGCAGAGCTTTCATAGTGTGCATTTTTCCTGCCAGGTGCTCTGTGTCAGTGTACCCAGTGGCATTACCTGGGGAGGTTCTCTCTGGTCACAGTAAATTTTTTTCATGAACACACTTTCCCTCACACTTGTTTGTTTGTTTGTTTTTTTGTGGAGGCTGATTTAAGAGAACAGTGTGTAGCTGTGAAGTTTTCTTTCCTGCTCAGGGAAAATGCTACAGAAACTGTAGTGATGTTGAACATAGCTTACAAGGACAGCGCTATGGGAAAAACTCAAGCATATGTGTGGTTTTCTAGTTTCCAAAAAGGTGAAATGTCAGCTGATGACAAACCTCATTCAAGATGTCAGTCAACTTCCCAAAGAGATGAAGATGTTAATAAAATGGGTATTCTATTGACTTATGCTCAAAGACTGACAACGAACCATTGAAGAAATGGGGAAGTTATCTGGACTGTCTTGGAGTTCATTTGAGCAAATTTTAAAGGGAGATTTGGGAATGAGAAGGGTTGCTGTCAAATTTCTGTCATGAATTCTGACTCTGACTGATTGGAAAAATCCTAGCTCTGACTACGATAGCAAGCACATTACTTACTTTTTCTGTGCCTCGATTCCCTCATCTGTAAAATGGTCTTAATAATAGCACTGTTTATAAAGCACTAATGTCATTTTGAGAAAACAACAGTTAATGTCTTGTGAGGACTTAGATGTCTATATCATTTTATTGTTTTCTTTTGGGGGGGGGCATCACTGCCCTCTGGTGGGAGTGGGAGGCCCAGCCTTGCTTCTGGAGAGCTGCTGCTGGATTTGAACCACCAAGCCAGTGGGCCACAGTCCCGCGCTCAACCACTATGACATTATTTGGATACAGGAGCAATCGAACAGTGAGAAAATATCCCAGCCCAATCCAGTCATTCAACCACTTTTGCTGTCACAAGTAGGTATGACCATGATGAAATTGTTTGGGGTAGAAGGAATGATTGGGGTCAACAAGAGTTTGGATAATTCTTTTGGGGGGTTGGTGGGCAGGAAATGACACTCTGGTCTTAGAGGGATGATCCATGTGAAGAGCAAAGCAGAAACAAGACAGTGGCTCTCGCATGCTTACTGCTGAGTGGTGCTGGGAGGTTTGGTTGCTCAGGCCACACAGGTGGGTGGACATCAGTGGAGAGTGAGAAGGAGCCTGAGAGGAGGCTGTCGCAGCCCAAGAAGCCAGGTGGTACAATGGAGACTGACAAAAAGAGGGATAACAATTTGATGAAGCTAGAGCTCAGAAAGGCTTCTGTCTCTTCCCAAGACTCAGCTGACCCTCACTGGGGAGTTCAACACAAAAGCAAGAATACTCTGAAGTCTCCCTGGACAGCCAGCCAGGAAAGGGAATGAAGTGCTGGGGTGACATGAATGAGGTAGATGATGGAAGTAATCTAGAAATTACAGTGTGAATGTACAACAAGGCTTCTGAATTCAAGCGCTCCTCTAATGATGAGACCCCACGACGAGTCACTGGTGCCATTGGACAAGATCAGGCAGGGTGGACATGCAGAGGATGCCCATAAAGACAGGGATATGTGCTCTCTCCAAATGCATCCACACACCTCTGTTGAGCCTTTTGATTGATGGTTTCTGATAAAGGAAAGCATGGTGTTTTCCCATCCATAGTTGTGTCAGTTAGATAATCTGGTATTAACTTGAAGATTAAGAGTGTAGGTGTGGAGTCTAGCCTGTTTATCAGGATATAGCCAGGCTTCTTATCAGGCTTATATATCAGGCTTCTCTCTGGGCATGACCTTCTCCTGAGGATTCTGGGAAATCTTATATTCCTCCCTGGTGTCGGTAGACATACACACTCTTTCTCTCAGCTCACTCCCTCTAAGACATCCCTGTGGAGAAGACCCATGGAGAGAGGCTAATGGAGCCAGAACTCTGGAGCCAGAAAAGCCACATGGAACCAGTGCTGAGAAGCTTACAATGCCACTGGATCTACAAGACTTCCCACCCACAGGCCTGTGAGCTTCCTGCATTCAGCGTCATTGCATGTTTTGTGGGAATCTGAAGAGAACTTTATAGATTGATATTGGACATATGGGCCAGTATGAGATTTATGACCTTAATCTGGATTGGGCTGGGATATTTTCTCCCTGTTCAATTGCTCTTGTATGCAAAGAGCTTTCTTATACACATAAGCCTTTTAATGTATTTCTCTAGTCTACCCAGAATAACACAATAATAATGTCAGTGAATTATTGAATAATGCCAACTCAGTGATAAAAGAAGGCACCAAAAGTTTGTGGTACAATGAAACGAAAAGGTGTGGAATTTTTTCACTGACTTTTGGAAGACCTGTTAGATGCAAATATAATAAAATAATTCCTAACTTACTTGTTCCTAATTTTCCCTTAGAAATCTTACAAATCTTGTACAGCAGATTTGCCCAATGCAATATGTGTTTAGTCTCTTAACTGGTGAACGTTGATTGCAGATCCAAGCAAGATAAAAATCCATGACAACTTCAATCTCTTCTTCATTTAACGTGATGCTACTGATGGTATGAGGATTTTGATCTTCTTGACTTCAAATTGTACTACACTGCATAGACCATTTAGATTTTTGAAAAGGAAGGGTGTTTCTTTGTGGACTCAGGTGTGCCTCACGTAAGCCACGGTATTTTCTGTTGCTTCATATGCATGTAAAAGTTGGATTGAATAGGGAAGACTGGAGAAGGATTGATGTATTTGAATTGTGGCCATTTGAATTCTCGATCATCAGGCGAAGAATAATGAAAGTATCGTGGACTGCTAAAAGGACAAACAAATCTGTCTTGGGGCGGGGGGGATGTGCGCCTTAAAGGTAGAGACAGAGAGACATCTGCTTATATAATGTGGACATCTTGTCAGGGAAGATTAGTCCCTGGAGAAGGGCATCATGCTAGGTAAAGGGGTGATGGATGAGAAGAAGGTCCTCAATGAGATGGATTGATGCAGTGTGTGTGAGTCTAGGTAAACTAGAGGAACAATTTTCATAGACTAGCATATAGACATAAGGGTACAGTTTATATATATAAGAGGAATAGGACATTAAGAAAGCATCCCAACCAAGTCCAGTACAAAGTCATAAGTCCGATATTAGCTCACATGTCTGATACCAGTCCATAAAGTCTCCTTCTGACTCACGAAGTCACAGGTCAGTGGGTGCAGAATCCTGGCACTGGCAGGGGTCTCCCCATGGCTCCTTGCTTCCAGGGCTCAGGGTCCATCAACAGCATCCAGTGGTGGCAGCAGTAACTCATCACTGGCAGGGGTTTCCACATGGCCTCTTCAGCTTCAGAGGTCTGGCTCCATCAGGACAAAGCTGTGTGGCTTCTCTGGCTCCTCAGATGCTGCCATCTTGTCTTGTTCATGATTAATCGTCTCTGAGACTAACTCCCAACAACTGGGAAAGAGAACTTCTCATCTTCACGAGGGAAATATCGCGAAATTTCCCAGAAATCTCAGGAGAAAGCCATGCCCACACAGAGGCCTCATTGGCTACTCAATGGCTATCTCCAGATTAATAGGCTAGACTCCACCCCTACATTTCAATCATAAAATTAACATAAGCACATGACTGCCACACAGTGGCTACAACAATGGGCTCAGGCCTCAGAACAATTATGAGGACAGCCCAGGTCTGGCCAGTGTCTTCTTCTGTTGTGCACTGTGGTTCAGAAGAGCCTTGATGGCACTACCAGCACCAACAACATTCCATTGTATCGATGCCTGAATTTATGATGAAGGCTTTAAGCCTGTTCTAACTCACAGTAAGCTCGTGGACAGATGGACAAGTCACCCAGCCCTGGGCCTTCTTCATGATAGCTGGGTCATCATTGTTGCAGTCATGAGTCTTTGAGTGCCTTCCAACCTAAGAGACTGACTCATCTCCCAGCCCTGAAACAGGTAACATTTTGTTGCGATCCATTGCATTTTTGTGGTTCCCACCAGAAGCAGAATTCCAAGTCTTTCTGTCTTCATCTAGAAGCTTCTATCAAACCTGCCTACCAGGAATGACCCTGCTGGTATTTGAAGTACTGGTAGCAAAACTTCTAGCATGATGGCAGTATACCACAGTCTAAAAAACAGACTGATGGTGGGCATTTAAATACATCCTAGTTACCTTTCTTCTTCAGTGTAATTGTCCTTCCTATGTGCAGATGTCTGAAAAAAAAGTATCATGTTTAGTCTCTTCCACATCTAAAAACTAAGCAGCTCTTTTTTTGCCAAGACAAAGTATGTTTACGAAGTTGTTCCTGTGTATCTGCTGTTTGGTCTCTTGTGATGAAGCTACTTTTGCAGAGGAAAAAAATCACAACAAAAAAACAAAGCACATCTGGTTGCCATGGGCTTTACCTGTGGCCCATAGCTGTTTTCTCTAGCATTCCACAGCCAGACCATAGCACTTAAGGTATAACTGGTATTAGTTACAGAGTATCCATAAAGACAGCCAGACAAATTAGAAGGTAAAGCCAAGCTGAGTGTTTAGGTTTCTTGCAATAAGGAAAGACAGTGTGTTGACTGATGATCTTAGTAGAGTCTCAGAAGAGAAAATTGGAGGGAGGATTATTTACAAGGTTGGAGGTCCATGAGGGGAGTTCTTAAGGTGGGTCTTGCCATGGAAGGAGTGGGTTGGGATTAGGCAGAATTAGTGCCATAATAGCTTTGAATTGGCAGACACAGTGTGGGACAGGGCTAAAAGTCAGCTTTGATGGCTGAGCTGTGAGTCTTGATAAGTTGATGATTTTAGTAAATTCAGTCTAGACTTCTAGGGGCAAGTACATACTAGAGCAAATAGCTAAGAAGTTTTCCTGGTCCCGGCATTCATCGAGTCAAAAACAAGGCATTATGCCCTGTCTCAAAACTGTGCAGCATAGGAGCAGGAAACTATGTTCCTTTCAGTTTTTGTGAGGCTTGTAAAATCTGCTTGCCCCACAATATAAACAAGCAGAGGGAGTATGGTGCTCCTAGTTAGTGTCTATCAAATCTGTTTGTCACTCGTGATTGAGGAAATAGCAGCACAAGTTGGTGGCACAGTAAAGACAACTGTCCTCTCAGCTAATACTCAGGATCTTTCAGTAAAAATGTCTGCAGTCTGATTCTTCACACCTCACCTCTTCCCTAAAGGAAGCTCTACTGGTATTGTCAGAGGGAAGCAGGAATGTTTGCTGGACTGCTAACCACAAGGTCAGTGGTTCAAATCCACTGGCTGATGCTCAGGAGAAAACTGATGTTACTGGCTCCCATAAAGATATATAGTCTTAGAAACCCAGGAAAGGGTCACAAGGAGTCAGAACAGACCTCATGGCAATGGGGTTGGCCTTTGGACGTTTCCTTCCAGCTCCCTTCCAAGGTGGAGCCAAGAGTAAGAAATCTTCTTGAGAGAGAAGAAGCTGACTCAGGGTCTTCTGGTTTGCGTGGGTTCCAAAGCAATGACATCTACCCACCGATTGCTACTTGTCTATCACTGGACTTTACAGTGAACCTCCACAGCCGAGACCTGGTGCTTTTCACTGGGTCAGAGATGATGGTTCTCTTTGGGTGGTCTGATCTACCTCTAGCAAAGAACAGTTGCCAAACACTCAGCCTTCTCTTCTACTCCTCAGCCTAGGTGGCTGTTATAGGTAAGTTTGTGGTGCCAGCATAGGTCTGTTGTGACGACATGGCCAATGAACACACGTGAGCATTTGAAGGGCGGAAATAGAAAAGGCTTGGCAAACTCTGCCCTTGCTCTCTAGCTTTCGGATCTTCGGACCAGTCAGCTGCCTTGTTCTTCCTGTGCCTCGACCTCCAAGCAACACAGCTCATGGGACACCAATCGTGGACTGTGGAGCTGTGATTTGAGGTTCCTTCAAGCCCTGCTTCACCACACTTCTGGGATATACATCTCTTAAGCTGGGGACTGAAGGACTCTGTCAGCTGGCTGACTGTTGGTGACCTGCTCTGCTGTTGGCTGCCTGTGACCAGATAGCCTGAATTGCTCTACAGAGGACTACTCAGCGGCCTTCAAAACTTGAAGGACTGCCAGTCTTCTAGCTGTCTCATGCAAGTGAGCATGAGCAATTTGTACTGCTTTATAGATAGTTAGCTGTTTCTTTCTTATCTTATACACCCTTCTTTCTTTATGAATATATAAAGAGAATTACTAGTGTCCTGGTTTTATTTCTCTAAGAGAACTCTGCCCGACACAGTGGCCCACACAATACCCTCTTAGTTATCTGTTGCCATCAAACAATTCTAACTTACAGCAGTCCCATGTGGGCTAAAGTCAAACTATGCTCCACAGGGTTATTGATGGCTGATTTTTTTCAGAAGTAGACTGCCAGGCCTTTCTTCCGAGGAACCTATGGGTGGGTGCAAACCTTTACACTTTGGGGTAGCAGCTGAGCAGGCTACCTTGTTCTACCCTGGGACTCTATACCATGCTATAGGTCCTTTCATAATCTCAGCTAACCTTTACTGGAATCGGATCAGGTATCTGGAACTATGCTCATTTAGATTCACTCCCATACCTGGTATCTCCACCACAGAGCAACTGAAGAAGTCTTTCCAGATGTGCAAATTAGATCCTCTCCCCAGCGTCCCCCCCTTTCCCCAGCATCACCAGGCAACATCCTTTTACCGCGTTCTCCCACCCTTTGTGTTCATATCAACTTCTTTGGACATGCCTTGGGAAAAAGAGGGTGCGATCTACCCCCATAAAGAGTTACAGTCTTGGAAACCAGCAGGGGCAGTTCTATCTTGTACTATCGCATTCCTGTGAGTTAGCACTAACACACAGTAATGAGTTTGGTTTGGGTTGGATAATCTTCACTCAATCCTCTCTGCGCTGCTCTCTCACCACTCCTTGTCATTAATTTCCAGGACACGTAGGGCAGGGTACCTGATTGCCCCTATGGTGTCTCCTCCTCCCCTCAAGTCACAAGCTAATATGCCAACTGTCGTCTTCAGAAGAAAACACTTTTCTACCATTCAGGAGAACCTGGGTCTCAGGGGCTCCATTGGTGGATAATGGGGAAGAGAGAGGATGTCCCACGGACTTCAGGAATGCACGCATCTTCTTGCAAGCCTATTCTTCGGTATTTGCATATCAAAGGGGATATTCAGCTGAATATCACCTCTTGATCTCTCTTTGCCTACCATATGTAACACACTCTTAAGCCTTTGAGTGGGTATCCCTGGAACCAATTAGGGAGAAGTTTCTATACTTGCAAAAGTGAAGTGGAAAATCACTTCCCCCTCCCCTACCCCCTCAGAATCCTGCTCCCATTACGAAAGATATTTTCAACTATAAGATCAGGATAGCATGCTTTGGCCCTGCTCCCTTCAACTGGCATGCATTGGGGAAACAGAGGTTAAACGAGAGAAATGAAGCTGTTCTGTATGATCTGTTTAGAACTGGCCTCTTGCTTTTCATTTCCATGGTTAGACTCCAAAGTTGATTTTATCCAATTACCGCAGAGCTCTGTTTTGTCAGAAGGGTCACCACTGACTTTTCTCTGCCTACCTCATGATGTAAGTTCCCCACCTCCACTAGCTTGAATCACAATAGAAAATAGACCTGGAACCCCTTACTTGTAAAGGACTTGTTAAGAGGTCTCCCCACCTCCCTCCCTCTGGACTGAAAGCTCTCTTTAAAGTATGTGTGTGTGCCCATATGTGCATATGGGGGGTGTGGGTGTGGGTGTGCTTAATCCTCAGTCCTCTGACCCACTCCTGAAGTGGGTCTCTAATAATAATTTTGTATCTCACCTTGGCTGTTACTTCATTCCCTCTAGTTCTGACCCATTATTTTATTTTTTCAGAGGCTCATTATGACTCATTGGGCAGCTGAAGAAATATAATGAGTCCGAGATGATTGCACATGGCAGTGCTCTACAAATAGATATTGAACAGCTCATGAAATCTATAAATATCCTTATTATTCTGGGCACATTATAAATCCAGGAATCAATAATCTGGGAAAGTTTTTTTTAATCCTCTCTAAAGAAATCTAACTTTCTGGATCCCCCACACCCCAACAAATGAAATCTGTAGAAACTTGGAAAAGAATGTTAAACGAGAGAGACCATAGAAAGAGAGATAGATGAGGATACAACAAAGAAAGAAGGAAGCCAAATACCAATAGCCTTTTCTCGGGGATTTTTGATGATTGTTCATTGATGCAGTAAACAATGGAAGTTACAAAACATATTCTCAAAAAAGTATTTGGTGGATGAGCAACTAGGTGTAAGACTATCTTTTGGAAAGTGTTGAATCTATTTAGAAAAAATAAAAACCACAGGTAATAAAATGCCCCAATTGCCCGCTGAAGCCGTGCAAAAAAAAGAGGGGAATGATCAGAGAGTGGTCATCATGAAGGAGGACTTAGATTTGAATCCTGCTAAAATAGATCCCTTTAGGATTTCTTTTATTTGCAAAATGATCCAATCTTCCACCAACTTGTTGAACCCAGAAATCCGGGCATCATTCTAGATTTCTAACACCCCGCCACACTCTCTCCTTTCACGATAGTTCTCTTCTTTGTTGCTTGCCTGTTACCATCTCCTGCTTCATTGTCATGGTCTAATCCCAGATGGCCATCCAGTGCAGCATTGGCCATTGCATGAACTTACCATCCATTCACCTTGCTTCTAGTTCTGATTTATGTAACCAGAGGAATCTGCGGAAATGCAAAACAGATGACGGGACTCATCTCCCTGGGTTCATGATCAATTCAAACTCAGTAGCAGGTGACAATGAGCTCTTGGTATGCCAGCCTTTAGCTTCCTGGCCTCCAGCCTCATCATTTCTTGACCCCCACCTCACTGGTTTGTGGCTGTTGTCATCTTGAACATTTTCACCTTCCTCTGAATATCTACATTTTACTCTTTAAAAGGATCTCCCTGTCACATCCTTTCTTTAACTGTCTGCTTTTCAATGCTTAGTGTAGATTCTCTCTGGGGCCTGTTCTTTCTTCTCCTCCTTTTCTTCCTCATGTAATTGCTTCCCCAAGACCTTTGATGTCCACACATCTCAAAAATAGGTTTCATGCCTGTAATATACAATGCGCCAGCTGGTAATAGACAAAACCCTCAACTTGGTCTTAATTGAAGTAAGTAAGGTTGATATACAAAGGACCAATTTGGAAGTGCCACCATTTATATATCTGTTGGTCCTATTGTGGTGGCTTGCATTTTACTACATGATGCTGAATGCTAGCTTTGGCATACCATACATTGCCCATGGTGCACAAATTTCAGCAGAGTTTCCAGACTAAGCCAGATTAGGAATAAAGGCAATGTTTCACAGAATATTATCTGAGATGTTGACTCACCTGGAGAAGAACATCATATTTAGTGAAGTGGTTGTTCAGCAACCCTTAATGAGATGTATTGACACCATGACCACAAGAGTAGGCTTGAGACTACCAACAAGCATGAAGATGGCATTGGCCAGCCAACTCAACAACTAACAACACCACCAAGTATATTCACCAATGAAATGATATTTTTTAATAGTCCTAGAATTGTCAGAATTTTAGAGATCATCTAGTTATTAGATACATGAGTCATAAGTTGTTTCAAAGACAAAAAACTATATTCCAGAGATGAAATGGACTTGTCCAAGGGTAACCAGTAAATTCAAAACTAGATTTTTAATTCTTCTGATTCTTCTCTGATCAGGACACTCTAGTCATTCTTTAGAAGATAGAATTCATTTGTGTGTACCAGAAAACCTAAAACCATGTATTTGTGTAGCAGAAAGCAGCAAGAATTCTTGGATCTCTTGCTTTGGATCCCTTTGCCCAAAGCAAAGCCTGAGCTCTTTGGATAAGTAAGACTTGAAGACTTAATCAAGTGCCACAAGGAAGAGTTATGAAATGAAGCTCTGAGTCTGGGAGTAATGCACTTACACCAGTCACCCTTCTGGTGGGTGGTGAGGGTGGTTTTGCTTGACATTCTGCTAGCATGTTATCTTTAGTTCCCCAAAACTTCCATGGTCCCAATCTAGTAGGTGGTGATGGTGAGTGGGAGGAAGATTGGGTAAGATGTTCCTTAGGTGTGCAGGCAAGGCTTCGGAGACCTCCTCGGTGTGATGGTGATTCAGCACCTGGCTGTTGGTGTTGCTTTTGCTGCTGCTGCTGCTGCTGCTGCTGCTGCTGCTGCTGCTGCTTGCTTTCCGGGAGAAGCAGTCATTGCTTTTGCAATATTTAGAAGCCAGGAGCAAAAAAAGGAAGCGTTTATTTTATTGCATTGTGATAGGATCATCTGTTTACGGATCTGCCCTCACTCAATTGTGTGGTCATTGAGAGCAGGAGTTATATCTTTTGTCCAGGTAACCCTTGATTCAAATAGGCTGTTTAATACACACCAGGTGTCCCACCAAAGACTGAAGAGAATACCGAAGGACATGTACAACATGCGCTTGCACTCTTGCCTGAGAGACCTGTGGATTTAATGGTGATGGACTGGATCCTCAAACCTGATGCTTGTCATTCCATCCCTCATGCAGTTCTGGCTGTCGAGTTGATTCTGACTGATAGTGACCCCGGGTGACAGAGTTGAATGCCTATCCTTAGGGTTTCCTGGGCTATGATCTTCATAAAAATGAATCACCAGATTTTTCTTCCTTGGGGCAGGTGGGTGGGTTTGAACTGCCATTAGCTGAGCACCAGATGGGCTTCTCCTTTCTCTCTTGGTGGAGGATTCTATCACCATCATGTGACTGATGTGATGATCCAGAAAATGATGTGGTTGAAACTCCGTGTAATGATAACCTTAAATGTTGCATCCAGATTAATGTTCCAGGAGTCGTGGCCTAATTGTTTGACTTAGAACAAGGCCAACCACCTTCTTAAACTTCTGCCTACTGCTCATGTGTCACTTTGTACTGAAGGGGCTTGCCTATTGCTAGAAGCCTTGCCGTTGCCAATCTTTCAAACACCACCAGACTTAACCATGATGAAGTGGTTTCAGTGGAACTTCCAGAAGAAAAGAGATGAGGGGGAAAGGCCTGGCATTCTGCTTCTGAAGATTAGCCAACACAAACCCCATGGAACTCAGTTGGCTATTAGTCAACTGTACTCAAACATGACAGCCACCAGAAGGCTGGCAGAGGACTGGGCAATGTGTCATTGTGCTGCAGGGGTTAGGTCAACACAGAGGCTACCACTGACAACGTGGATCTCCACATTCTCAGGCATAAAATGAGAGGTTTGGAAACTATACCTTTTAAGGTTCCATTCTGCTTGGAAACTGTCTTAAATTTCTTCATTGTCAAACACTTTGACTGTCTCATTTGGCAGGATAGTAGCAGCCTTTGAAGTTCCCACTAAAAAATTATAAAGAGGGAACTATGAAGATTCACGACCAAAGTCAGTTTTCCTATTGACCCCCCAAAGGCAGCTCTTCTGTATTTTTAGGTTGGAAATATTTTAGCTACCCAGAGGACATGCAATGTTTTGAAGTCATCTTCCTTTTTGCATGTTCCACCACAAAAAAGGAAAACCATCACATTCTGCACATAACTGTTCTACGTATAGACAGAATTTTCTATTCATCGCCCCTTTCCACCCTTTCTGGAGGTGTGAGGGAAAATTCCCAGAGCTGGAGGAGTGTGTAAGTCAGGGGACTGCGGGGGAAATATAAGTGTGATTACACTTAATTCATTAAAATGTGTGGTTGATGAAAACCATTTTGCCAAAAATGAGCTCTGTGGGCAGGAGAAGGCAGCAGGGATATGGATGCGTAGGGGGCAAGAAAGGAGTAAGAAGTGCCAAGAGAGGAGAGTGGGTTATTTGTTGCTGAATGTTGAATCCCACGTAAGACTGTGTGATGAGTCAATTCAAGAAAATTCAAATGCAAATCCAAGAAGTGCCAAGGCATTAGACATAGGGATCATGTGGAAACATCACTGCCTTATTTCTGCACTCATTGTGAGCATCCTCTAATGGCTTAGGGAAGTTTGAGAAAACTTCTTTTGTTTTGCTTTCTCACTCCCTCCCCCGCCCTAACTTGTCTCAAATGCTATGGTAGCAATGTAACCGCAATAGCACTGTACTTTGTGCTTCCTTTCTTTCTGTCGAGCTGTGAGTTATTTCAGAAATCACTGGAAGCACTTAGTGTGCCACATGTTGTTGTAACAGATAAACCCCAAACTTGGGTGACTTACTCAAACTGGTTTATTTCTCCTTCACACCATGATACAAGCAGGTTTTTCGAGATACAGAGGCAAATTCCCTCAATGAGATAAGTCAAGGAATGAGGTTCCTTGGATCTCTTGGCATGCCTGTCTCTTGTGAATGAGGACTTTTCTGAGTATTTAGCTAGACAAAAAAGAGGGTAGTTGTTGGCGGACTCAGAAGAAACAAGTATTAATTCCATTGCACTTTCCTGGCCAAATCCAAGCCAAGCTAGTTCTGGAAATGGGGGTCTTTGGGGTCTTTTGGTCTATTTCTCAGGAGCGCCATTTCACGAGGGAAGGAGGAATGTACATTTTGACCAGCAACCACTTGCTACCCAACTCACTTACCTTTATTACTCTTAGATGCTAAGAAAAAAATGGCAGGACTCCTGTCTTTTGACTACAACATTTTTCTAAAGACTTTTAAAGTAAAGACCTAATTCATTTCTTCTGTGACACTTCCATGATTCAAAGAAATGTGCCCCTCCCCCCATCCCCCCCAGCACACCCAGTTCATTATATATCTGTCTCTAAGGTTTCTTGGATTCCTTTCCATCTTTCTGGAAATTTCTTCTCAAGGAACTGTCACATGATCTCTCCCATCTGAGAGGGGGTTCTTGCTCTTGTGTTTTTTTGTTTTCTTTTCTTTTCTTTTTGGCATCATTGCCCTCTGGTGGGAGTGGGAGGCCCAGCCTTACTTCTGGAGAGCTGCTGCTGGATTTGAACCGCCAAGCCAGTGGGCCACAGTCCAGCACTCAATCATATGCCACCGGGGCTCAGCGGGGGTCCCCTCTCTTATGGACATCTGTTTGTAAGGCTTTGTCTCTGTAAAAAGCACCCCAAGCATTGCAAACAAGCAGAGAGATAACTTTCCTCTAAGAAATGTTTCCACAGGAAATGCCCCCAATTACAACCAGGGTATCCACCATTGTGTCTGTACTCATTAGTTGCCAAAGTACAACTTTCCTTTTTTAAATAGACCAGAGAATGTTAACACCTACTCACTGTTCAGAGATGCAGAAACTGAGGTACACAGATGTTAAGTAGAGACTTGTCTGATGTTTTTATAATCAGTCCTTGAAGAAATAGATTAGTACTCAGGAGTCCTGGCACCACTTTAATGCTCTTTCTTCTTTCTCTTTCTCTCTCTCTTTCTCTCTCTCTCTCTCTGTCTCTCTCTTTCACACACACACACACACACACACACACACACACACACACACATATGAGCACACATCCAAAACCCATAGAAGAGTCATTGAAATGCATATAGCTTATACATGTGCCACATGTATTTGTTTTTTGTTTTTTGTTTTTTTTTGGTGTATGTGTACCAGTCTTTTTATTTCTATTGCCTACCTAGACCTTCTAATTTCTCGAGAAATGAAATATCTTGTTATATTCTCACAATAGTTTCATTAAGCAATGCTATTTTATGGACATCTAGTCAATAGCTGATTCCTTTTTTCCATAAAAAGCTAGTTCTGATATAAATTATAGCAGAATTAAAACTACCTATAAATAAGCCCATCAAAATATGTACAAAATTTCAAGATGGGATCATCTAAATCGTCTTGAAAAGAAATTGAAGAAGACCTACAGAACTTTTCAAATGTAGCACACTCATGCACCAGAAGGCCTGACATGTTAAACAGGGTCTGATCTCTCCAAATGGATCTCAAGCATCAATACCCTGCCAATGAGAATGTCTGACAGGATTTATTTTGAGGGAAATGACAAGCTGATTCTAAAGCTGACATGGGTATGCAAAGTCTCACGAACAGCAGGGAAAACCATGAACAGTAGAGATGTCCCGATGGAAAACAGGTGTCAGTGGACCAATGGAATAAAGCAGAAAATGCAGAGACAGAGGAACACAGACTTGTATATTTTATTTATGACATTGCAGAACTGTGGGATAGGAAAGTCTTTTAAAAATAAGCCTGGCTCATTTGGATATTCATATAGGGGAAAAAATCATTATTCTTGATTTCTACCAGACACTATATACAAGTGTCTGTCTATTCCAGATGAATTTACATCTCAATGTAAAAGGCAAAGCCATCAAGCTTCTACAACAGGGCTTAATAAACCTTTTCTCCAAGAGGCCAGATAGCAACAATTTGGAGACTTTGCAGTCCATGCCATCTGTGTACCCAGTTCTCTGATGCAGCAAAGAGGCGCCAGAGACAGAGTGCGTACTAATGAGTGTGCCTGTGATCCAGTAGGCTTTATTTGCAATGTCAGATGGGCGGTCAGACTGGGGACACGTGCCACAGTTTGCAACCTCCGCTTTAGTAGATAGCATACGGGAACAACTTGTGATTTGGGGTAAGGATCTGAAGTAGGAATCGCAAAGAAGGGTAGAATCTGGACTTGATTGCCTTCGAGCCTCTCTGTTCATCAAACAATGCCATGAAAAGAGTGAAGAGATCAAAGTGGGAGATGTTGCTGACAAGGCGCCGCATTCATACCCAGCCATCAACTTTGGCTCGCCTGGTGAACAACAGGCTCAAATGTCGCCCAGTTCTACTACATCCTACTGATCATTGATATCTTCGAGTCCATCACTAAAACTAATGGGCCAGTTCATGTTACTGAAGGGCCTCTACTTCATTCAACATAATTTATCCAGAGATTGATTCTTCTTGATGACGAATCCAGAGCAAGTGAATTTGACAGCGATCTGCTGTGTGTCCTTGTTTTCATTGGCTAACTCACACCAGGCCTTTCTTCCTAGTCTTAATCTGGAAGTTACATGTGTCTACAGTGGGTCACTCTGTGGTATTTAGAATACTAGTAGCATAGTTTCTAGCATGACAAAAGCACCCAAGCTACCAGAAAGATAGAAAGGTGGTGGCTAGAATCTATAAACACTATGCAACCATAAGGAGAACCAAT
>PVJH01028627.1:7905-27206 GCA_004026705.1 Nesogale talazaci
CCCCCACACACACACCTTACCCTCATGAACCCTTGATAAATCATAAATTATTATTTTATTTTATATTTAAAAATTTTTTTGGTGGGGGCATCACTGTCCTCTGGTGGTGGGAGTAGAAGGCACAGCCTTGGTTCCCGGAGAGCTGCTGCTGGATTTGAATCTCCACCCCAGTGAGCCGCAGTCCCGCACACAACCACTATGCCACTAGGACTCAGCCTCTATTTTTTTTTGGGGGGGGGGCATCACTGTCCTCTGGTGGGAGTGGGAGATCCAGTCTTGCTCCTGGAGAGCTGTTGCTGGATTTGAACTGCCAAGCCAGTGGGCCCCAGTCCCGCACTCAACCACTTTGCCACTGGGGCTCAGCCCAAATTATTATTTTCATATCTTTTACTGTCTGCCATCTTCTTTCACCCACATTTCTATTGTAGTTTAATACTGAGGCCTTACTGGGAGGATGACATGTATTAAAAGGTAGTTTGGGGGCTGAGCCCTGGTGGCGTAGTGGTTGTGCACGGGACTGCAACCCACTGGGACGGAGGTTCAATTCCAGCGGTGGAGCTGGGCCTCCTACTCCCACCACCGGAGAGCAGTGATGCCCCCCCCCCCCCAAAAAAAAAAAAGATAGTTTGGGGGGAGCATTTGTACAGAGGTAATACAGGTTAGTGCTGCCTCGTAGAAGTATAAATTCAGCTGTAAATACAACTTAGGAAAAAGTTTGGGGCCTTAAGTTGATTTTTGCATCAGACACCATGTGACAGTAGATTTGTCAAAGGTTTTCTAGCTTAAAATCTTCATAGTAGAAGATAAGGTGTTTCTCACATCGAGGCACTGAATGGATTTGAATCACCAACCTATGGTTTGCCGAATCCCTAACTGTTGTGCTGCCATAGCTTCTTGAATTTTCTATAGCTATAGTTAAGAAAAAAAATTAAACAGCCAAACTGCCATTGAGTCACTTCTGGTAGTGATTCTTTAGGACAAGATAGAAATGAGGCAGTAAATCCTTAAGGGAGCAGAAAACCTTTTCTTTCTCTTGTGACGTGTGAACAATGATTTCAAGCTGTTGACCCTGTGAACAGTTAGCAGTTGAGGACTTAGTCCAATTCATAACCTACTACAACAGCAGGATTACATTCTTCATATACTGTGACTTTTGAAACTCAGGCATGTTGCATTTCTAAAATACATCTTAATTTAGATCAGCCAGATTTCAAAGTGCTAAATAGTTACATCTGGCTACTATATCAGATTATACAGTATAGATTGTAAGTACTATAAGAGTATGAGAAAATTATTGGATAAAGTAGAAATTAAACAGACTTCAGAGGAAACCTGAGAAAAGATTGTGTTAGATTCCAGGCTGCAGAATTACATTCTTAATAAAAAATGGGGGAGATTAAAGCAAGTTATATCTAGTTTAGTGAATTTAGTCTTATTTTGTATGGTGTGTTTGTGCGTGTGGTGGTGGTGGTGGTGGTGGAAGGTTGTAGGGAGAGTACAGAGACTTGGGCACATGAATAGTCAATCAATATTTGAGGTAATTAGGATGAGGCAGAATAAGGAAAATACTAGTTTTGTTTTATGCCATTGTATGTTTCATAATACTAGTCTCCTCAAAGGATCTTTAAAAGAGAAAGTTGCATTTAGAGAATGCTCATGTTATGTGCTTAGCAGTATTATGATATAATAAAAAAGATGAATATTGAGAAGAAGCTTTTTAAAAATCATTTTATTGGGGCTGAGCCCCGGTGGCGTAGTGGTTGTGCGCGGGACTGCGGCCCACTGGGATGGAGGTTCAATTCCGGCTCCCAGGAGCAAAGGCTGGGCCTCCTACTCCCACCACCTGAGGGCAGTGATGCCTAAATAAAAAAACAAACAAACAAAAAAAATCATTTTATTGGGGGGGTGGTCATACAACTCTTATCACAAATCCATCCATACAGTATGTCAAGCACATTTGTACATTTGTTACCCTCATCATTCTCAAAACATTTGCTTTCTATTTAAGCCCTTGATATCTGCTGCTCTTTTCTCCCCTTCCTTCTCCACCCCCCTCCTTCATGAACCCCCAGTTCTTTCCTCTGTTTCCTTTTACTTTCCTCTTGTCCCACTGTCATGCTCAGCCTCCATTTGGGTTTCAGTCATTTCTCTCGGTTACCTTACCTTTGATTAGTCCCTGCTACGCCTCTCACACCCTCCTTGCCACTGATTTAAGATCACTTGTTGGAAAAAAAACCAAAAAAACCTTTTGTATTTGGCTATTTGTTTTGTTTTTGGTGGCTTATTTCTAAGCGTTTTCTTTACGTTGAACTTAAAGTTAGTGAAAGGAACCTGGTGCTGTTGGGAACATTGGGCTACTAGCCTTAAGTCTGGTGGTTCAGTTCCACCCTCCTGAGGGAGAAGGATGTGATTGGTTGATCCCCAAAAGCTTTGTAATCTTGGAAAGCTTATTATATAGGGTTGCTATGAGTTTGAATCAATGGCAGTAGGGTTTTTTCCAAGATGATTTTATTTGGGGTTCTTACAACTCTTGTTAAAATCCATACATGTATTGTAAAAGATGTATTTGCGGCTGAGCCCCGGGTGGCGTAGTGGTTGTGCGCGGGACTGAGGCCCACTGGGACGGAGGTTCAATTCCAGCAGTGGGGCTGGGCCTCCTACTCCCACCACCGGAGAACAGTGATTGCCCCCCCCCCCCAAAAAAAAAAAAAAGATGTATTTGTGCATATATTTGTACATTTCTTTCTAGATATTTACTTTCTATTGAGCTCTTGGGATTAGCTCTTCTTCCCCTCTCCCCCTCCCCACTCTTACCCTTGTGACCCCTTGATAGATTATAGATTGTTATTATTTTCATATCTCACACCACCTGCTGCCTCCCTTGTTCTCCCCCCTGGAGGAGTGTGTGTGCCATTCATTGCAATTGTTCCCCCTTCCTTCTCTGCCCTCCCCCTCCCCCCTACCTTTTTGGTATCGCTATTCCCATTTCTGTTCCTGGGTTCTGGGTGTTGTGAGCTGTATCTCCTGACTATACTTGTGTACATGTTCTGGTCTAATACAGAGTAGGAAGCAGCACTGGGGGCTTGATAGTAGAGGGGGTGGGGAGTAAACGTGAGAAATTACTGAAACCCAAATGAATGCTGAGCATGACAGTGGGACAAACCTCAAGGAACCAGAGTTTATTGTACTATCTATCCATTGGTGCTTTACTGCACCCAGGTTGACTTGTCCCATCTTGGTGACCCCTCTATGGAGAGATGTTCCATTGTCCATAGATGGGCTTTGAAAGTGTCCGCTCCTTCTCCCCTCGTTCTAACCAGTGAGTTTTTGTTTGGGTGTTTGTTATGAATCTTCTGATGCCTGTTACCCTAGTCCCAGTGACACCTCTGGCTGTTGTGCTTCTTCCATGTGGGCTTATTGCTTCACTATTGGATGGCTGCTTGTTTAACTTAAAGCCTTTAAGACCCCAGACCAGACACTTTATCTTTTAATAGTGGGGGCACCATCCTCTGTCTTCACCACGTCTTCAGCGATTGTGGGTGGGGGGGATTGAATAAACACCAAAGTATACAAATATGAGTGCAACTCAATTTTTACATAAAAATGCACATATTCAGATTAGAATATAAAGCATTTCATTACTTAAAGATGCTTTGTGCCATTTTCTGTTCATTTCCTTTCACCATACGTAACCACTATTTTAATTTATAAGTTAGTTTCACTTGATTACTTAAAAAAAACTAATTTTATTGGGGGCTCTTACAGCTCTTACCACAATGCATACATACTTCCATTGTGACAAGCACATTTGTACATATATTGCCACCATCATTTTCAAAACATTTTCTACTTGAGCCCTTAATGTCAGTTCCTTATTTCCCCCCCCACCCACATACCCTTCCTCATGAACCTTTGATAATTTATGAGTCCCCCTCCCCCATGTCCCATGTCTTACACCGACTGTTGTCTCCCTACACCCACTTTTCTGTTGTCCGTCTTGCTTGGATGTAGATCATTGTGATTGGTTTCTCCTTTCTCCCCCACCTTCCCCTTGCCTTCCTGGTATCTCTCTTCTCTTTATTGGCTGATTACTTTTTTTTCCCTGATTATTTTATTGGGGGTTCTTGTTTTTTGGGAGGCATCACTGCCTTCAGGTGGTGGGAGTAGGAGGCCCAGCCTTTGCTCCGTGGAGCTGGAATCGAACCTCCATCCCAGTGGGCCGCAGTGCTGCGCACAACCACTACGCCATCGGGGCTCAGCCCCTTTATTGGGGGTTCTTATGGCTCTTCAAACAATCCATACATCAACTGTATCAAGCATATTTGTACATATGTTGCCATCATTATTTTCTAAACATTTGCATTACATTTGAGCCCTTGGTATCAGCTCCTCTTGGTATTACCCTTCCTCCTCTCCGTTAACCTTGTGGCTCCTTGATAAAGGATAAATTATTATTTTCATATAAATAATATGACTGACCACTGTCTTCCTTCATCCACATTTATCTGTCCTTCCCTCTGGGGGCAGGGAGGGGTTATGCATTAATCGTTCCCCCTTTCATCTCTCCTCCCCCTACCCTCCCTGTATCACTACCATTTCTATGCCTGAGGGGTCTGTGTGTCCTGAGCTCTTATCTGTGCCTGTGTATCCTCTAGTGAAAGGCAGGATTGGGGTCATGATAGTGATAGGTGAGGAAGCCTCAAGGAACCAGAGAAATATTTATGTTTCATCGGTGCTGTACTGGTTGACTCATCCCTTCCTTGTGACCCTTCTGTGAGGGGATGTCCCGTTGTTTATAGATGGATTTTGGGTCTCCGCTCTTAGCTCTCTCATTCTCAACAATATATTGTATTGTTTTTTTGTTTTGGGTCTTCTGTTGCTTGTTAACCTGATTCTATGGATCCTTCATGTTCACACAGGCTGGGATGCGTCTTTGCTTGATTACTTTTAAGAGTTTGAGAGAGTTGCTGCTTGCATCCATCTCATTTCTGTTCATTCTTTGGCATTGTTTTGGAGGTGAGTGAGTTCATGGGATAGTTAGGAGTTCCCGAGGCAGTGCCGAAGATATACTTTGGGGCCAGGGTGTGGCACTCCATTGGACTCAACTGTGGACACTCCTGGAAGTCAACAAACAGACCTTGAACTATTTATAGATTTTAATTTTATTATTTTTTGTGTGTATATATATATATGTATATTTTGGACATTGGGGTATTTATTATTTTTTTTTTAGGCATCACTGCCCTCTGGTGGTGGGAGTAGGAGGCCCAGCCTTTGCTCCTGGGAGCCGGAATTGAACCTCCATCCCAGTGGGCCGCAGTCCCGCGTACAACAACTATGCCACCGGGGCTCAGCGGACATTGGGGTATTTTGTTGTCACCATTTTATTTGATCACTTTATCTTAGGATGCCTTGTTTTTTTTGTGCATATTGTTATTTCTGCATGTCTATCTAGGAAAGATAGGCTGGATGAACAGTCTGGAGGAAACAACAGATTGGGGTGGTTGGGGCAGGGGAGGGGACTTGGGGGAAAGGAGGTGGTGTTGACCAACCCAGAGATAAGGGAACAATAAGTGATTCAAAATCAGTGACAAGATGGGTGTGAGAGGCCTCATAGGGATTGATCAAGAGTAATGTACCAGAGAGAAATTATGGACACCCAGATGGAGGCTAAGCATGATAGTGGGACAAGAGGTAAGTAAAAGGAAATAGAGGAGAGAACTGGTGGGTAAGGGCATTTATAGAGGTCTAAATACAGGCATGTAAATAGGTGAATATATTTATATAATGAGGGAGAAATAGATTATGTGCATACACTTATAGGGTTAGTATT
This sequence comes from Nesogale talazaci, assembly GCA_004026705.1. Taxonomy (NCBI): domain Eukaryota; kingdom Metazoa; phylum Chordata; class Mammalia; order Afrosoricida; family Tenrecidae; genus Nesogale; species Nesogale talazaci. Next base: position 13,739 of record PVJH01028627.1, read on the forward strand.
AAGACAGCAGGTGGGCATTGGACCTCCACTCAAGTACGTCCTCAATACAAGAACACTTAGTTCTCTTAAAATGGTATTTCATGATGCTCACTTTCCCAACATGATCGCTGAAGACAAATGTGCACAAGCAAAAGTAGTGAAGAAAGCTGATGGTGCCTGGCTGTCAAAAGATGTAGCATCTGGGGTCTTAAAGGCTTGAGAGTAAACAAGCAGCCATCCAGCTCAGAAGCAACAAAGCCCACATGAAAGAAGCACACCAGCCTGTGAATGAGGTGTCAAAGGGTTCAGTTATTAAGCTTTGAAGAACTAAAAGTCATAACATTGTGTGCTCACCTTCCTGATAATGTTCTCTGATGACAAATGTGTGCATAAGCAAATGTGGTGAAGTAAGCTGATGATGCCTGGCTATCAAAAGATGCAACATCTGGAGTCTGAAAGGCTTGAAAGTAAACAAGTGGCCATCTAGCTGAGAAGCAACAAAACCCACATGGAAGAAGCACACTAGCCTGTGTGCCCACGAGGTGTTGAAGGGATCAGGTATCAGGCATCAAAAGAACTAAAAATTATATCATAAATGAGAGGGAGTACAGTACTGAGGGAGCCCATCAGTAGGTGAAGCAACATCCCTTTACAGAAGTATCGCAGGGAGGAGACGAGCCAGTCAAGGTACAGTGTAGCAACAATGAAATATGCAACTTTCCTCTAGTTCTCAAATGCTTCCCCCACTATCATGGTCCTACTTCTACCTTACAAATCCAGCTAGACCAGGGGATGTACACTGGAGCCGGAAACATGGGGAAATTCAGGACATATGAATCCTTTAGGACCAGTGGTGAGAGAGGTGATATCAGGAGGATGGAGGTAAGGAGAAGTAGAAAGGGGAACCAATTGCAGGGATCTACATAGAAACTCCTCCCTGGGGTATGGGTAAGAGGGAAGTGAATAAAAGGACACACTGGACAGTGTACGGTATGACAAAATAATGATCATTTGTAAGTTATTAAGGGTTCATGAGGAAGGGGGAGTGGGGAGGGAGGGGAAAAATGGGGAGCTGATACCAAGGGCCTAAGTAGGAGGAAGATGTTTTGAGAATGATGATGGCAACAAATGTACAAATGTTGTCTGCATACAATTGATGTATGTATTGATCGTGATTAGAGTTGTATACGAGTCCCCAATAAAAATTAAAAACAACAAAAATAGAGAGTTAGGACTATGGCCCTTCTGGTTTTTCCCAGTGGTGCTTATTCCAGAAGCAGAGAGATATATGTTAGTTTTCATTCATAGTAACCCTTTTTTTTTTTTTTTTTTTAAGGCATCACTGCCCTCAGGTGGTGGGAGTAGGAGGCCCAGCCTTTGCTCTGTGGAGCTGGAATCTAACCTCCATCCCAGGGGGCTGCAGTCCCGCGCACAACCACTATGCCACCGGGGCTCAGCCCTTGTTTTCCTGTTTTAACAAAATGAATGATATATTTGAAATTAAGTTGGAGGATTTGATTTTTTTTTAATATGAAAAAAATCTTTATTTTTATTATTTCATATGCCAAACTTTACATTTTTGGGGCATCACTGCCCTCTAGTGGTGGGAGTAGGAGGCCCAGCCTTGCTGCTGGATTTGAACCTCCAACCTAGTGGGCCGCAGTTACGCACACAACCACTATGCCACCCGGGCTCAGCCCAAACTTTACTTTTTTTGTTGTTGTTTTTTTGGGGCATCACTGCCTCTGGTGGTCGTGGGCGCTACCCAGTGCCGCTCCTGAGGGCTGCCGCTGGATTTGAATTGCCAAGCCCATGGGCTGAAGTCCCGCACTCAATCACTTACGCCACTGGGACTCAGCCCTAAACTTTGCTTTTTAAGAGTTGAATGTATTGTCATAGTGGTACATCCATGTGTTCACTCGTCTGTACCCAAAGGTTCTGTATCCACAGGCTCAATGTACTGTGGATTAAAAATATGTAGGAAAAATATTCCTCCAGGTTTCATCAAGTTAAAACTTGAATTTGCCACCAGCCAGACAATAGGTGAATCCAAGTCATGTGGAAGCACCCTTTACTGAAGCCTCCCACCATTTGACAGATTTCTCTTTCTCCAGCACTCCTGTTTGAGTATTATTTGAGTCTTGTTCTTAGCTACTTTTGTTGTGCACGTCCTTTGTTTCTGTGGAAAAAATGGCACCTAAAAAGCAATTAAGTTGTCAAAGAAGTCCCTCAAAGGTTAAGAGGGAGTGTATTGTTCTATCAACTTAGCATTTACATTGTGTGAGGTATTATAAATAACCTAGAGTTGATTTAAGTGTGCTATGAATGTAGATTTTATGGAGTATCTGCAAGTAAGACACCATTTTATAGAAGAAATTTGAGCAGCCACATATTTGCTATGGGGGAGGGAAAGGGAAGGACCTAGAAACCTAGTACCCCCCAATAACTAGGGGCAAAGTATAAACAGAGGCCAGGATGTAGTTCTTGCTCCATAGAGCTCATGGGCGAATAAGAGACAATCTGAAGACCACTTAAAAATGAAATACTCGATTTACTGTGCTGGACACAATATGAACTGTAGTTAGAACAGATTAATTAATAAAGCTTCTTAGCAAAAATAGCTTTTTATCTAAGATTTTTGTTTTGTTTTTGGGCATCACTGCCTCTGGTGGTCGTGGACTCTACCTAGTGCTGCTCCTAAGAGGTGCCTCGATATGAACCGCCCAGCCCGCGGACTGCAGTCCCGCACTCAACCACTTATGCCACCGGGGCTCAGTCCTTTAAGATTTTTAAAGACTCAGATTCACTGAGTTTTTAACTATATCATCCTATCAATGCTGACTTATAGTGACCATGTGTTGGTTTCTGAGACTGTAACTTTATGGCAGGGACTAGAAAGCCCAGCCTTCACCTCTGCAGGCCTGCTTGTGGTTTTGAACTGCTGACCATACTGATTGCAGCCCGGCCTGTAACTGCTACGCTACCAGGGCTCCATACAATTTAGGAAGTGGTGTTTATATAGATGGTTGGATGGGGAATTAAATAGCAACTGGGAGAAAGGCATGATAAGCGGAATCCAGGACAGATAAATTCCCCAGGAACAATAATGGGGGTGGCCATACCAATGAGGGTAGGAAGGTGGGAGGAGAAAGGGGAGGGAACCGACAGAAAGAATCAATGGGTAAACCCCACTTCCACCTTGTAGGGGTTGAGCTACAAACATGGGTGAAGGGAGATAGCAGATGGTGTAAGATATGAAAACAATAATTTATAATTTATCAAGAGTTTCATGGGGGGAGGGAGGAGGAGCGGATAGCAAGGGTTCAAGTATAAAGAAAATGTTTTCAAAATAGTGATGGCAATATATATATATATATAAATGTGCTTAATACAATTGATGTATGGGTTCTTATAAGACCTGTAAGAACCCCCAAATAAAGTGATTTATAAAATAAAACAATTATGTAATGTAAACTTTTTTTTGGTGAAAGAGTAGTCTATATTAAATGAGTGTAATGAAATCACGCTTGTGTCAGTAGAATTGGGACATGAACTAAAAAGTATCTGACATGAACTAAAGTTTAATTTAGAAATTAGAAATAGGGAATTTTACAGAAGGCCATTACTAGAATTAATAAGGAAAATTTGAGAGAGCTTTTGTAGTCAAGTATAACGTGATTGGAGGAAAGACATTTCTCCCAGTTCCTTGGCCTCTGCCGTCTTCTGTGGGCTGGGAGGCCTGCCTGAGTTCTGCCCCTTGGTCTTGGTGCTTCTCCTCTGCTCTGCCTCATGATTTCAGCCCAGCTCTTCAGCTCTCTCAGGGACCTGGTGCTGTGGCTGCTGTGGCCTCTCCTGCTGCACCAGTGTCTTACAAGCTCTCCATGGATGGCTCTTTTCGTAGGATTCTCTCTCTGCTTCTGAGATAATTAATTGTCTTATACCCAGAGGCATGGTAGAACTGATCGATCTCTTAGTGACTCACATACCTTACTTGTACAGTTGCTACAGTCATTTGGTGGGAGTTAGAAAGACATGGTTGGAAGAGCCATTTTAAGCAATTTCACTTCATCACAGGCTCTTTTCAAACTGATGTCTTATCCGCAAACTTGAACTTGTTTAGACATGTTGTTGTTGGGTGCCATTGAGTTAGTTCTGACTCATAGCAACATGTAAAGCAATAAAACAGTGCCAGATCCTGAGCGAATATAATTGATATAGCTGAGCCCATTGTTGAAGTCACTCTTTTCATCCATCTCATTGAGGGTCTTTCTTTGCTGACTCTAACAAACATGTCTGTCCCTGTTGATAACGTATGAGATGAAGTCTTGCTATCCTGCTTCTAGGAATATTCTGACTGTACTTCTTCCAAGACAAAATTTCTTCTGGCAGTGCATGGAACTTTAGGTGTTCTTTGCTAATTATTCAAATGCATAATTTTCCAGTTTTCATTTTCCATTATTCAGCTTCCACACCCATAAGAGGCTGTTGAAAATACCATGCTTTGGGTTAGGTGTACCATAGTCTTCAAAGTGACATTTTTTTTTCTACTTTTCAACACTTCATAGTGGCCTTTTGCAAGCAGACTTACCCAATAAAATGCATTGTTAGTTTTCTGACTGCCTTTTCAATGAACTTTGATTGTGTAAGTAAAATGAAATCCTTGACAACTTCATTCTTGCTCTATTTAGCTATTGGTGGTATCTGTTGCTTCAATGGTGAGAGCTGCTTTTCTTCTTCATTGCGATGCAATCTATAGAAAAGGCTGTAGTCTTTGATCTTCATTAGTTTGTGCTTCAAGTCTTGACTTTTAGCAAGCAAGGTTGTAATATGTGCATATTGCCATTTTCCAGTCCTAATGCCACAGTCTTCACATTCTTCATATTGTTCAGTCGCTCAGATGATTTGCTCAGCATATAGGTTGATAAGCATGGCGAAAAGCTTCAGCTCTGACACACTGTCCCGAGTTTAAAACACAAACGTAACCCCCGTTCTTCTTGAATGGCAGACTACCTGTCTATGTCCAGGTTCTCATGAGCACCAGGAGAAATGACCTGCAGTTTTTTTTTCTTTCCCACCCACTCTCTGTTCTGGAATTTCTATTCTTCTCAATGCTGTCTGAAACTTGCTGTCATTCACATAGTCAAATGCCTTTGCATAGCCACTAAGGACAGCCCCTCCCCATTCTGTGTGTATATATCTGTGTATTATGTTAGGGTCCTTGGTGGTACTGTCGGGTAACTCCTAACACTGCTAGCCACAAGATCAGTTGTTCAGCCGCTCTGCAAGAGAAGGATTAGGCTATTTGCTCTCACAAGCAGTTCAAGTCGTGCAAACCTTGTGTAGCATCACTATGTTGGAATCAACTGGGTGGCATTGGGTTATGTATTATATATGTATGACCCAAAACCCAGTTTGAAGGGGGCGGGATCTAGGAAAGGAAGTTGATTGACGCCCCCCAAATAATCCTCGTAAAACAGCTAATGTGGGAAAGAGAAGAAACAGCAAAATTTCACTTACTATGGTAGGACCAAGTCTTGTGCTATGGCAGTGAATGTAATACGATGGTAGTACTGTTAGCAGTGATACAAATAAAGTAAGGTAGTGTTTGCCCAACCACTTCCTGCTTCATCTGACTTTCCAAGTCACCGTCTTGAGCTTCCCTGCCAAATTTAGTTTCCTGTCACCCTTCCAAGGATCCACAGTGTCATAGCATAGTATGTGTTGGGTGCTAAATGCAAGGTTAGCGATTCAAAACCCACCAGTGACTCCTGGGGAGAAATACAAGGCTTTTGTTCCCGAAAATATTTACAACTCTGGAAACCCCAAACCCACAGACAAGTCTTCTCTGTCCTACAGAGTCCAAATATGTTGGAATTGACTTGATGACAGTGGGTTTGCTGTTAGCATTCCTGAGGGTGTAAATGAGCAGACTGTCTCATCTTTCTCCGGCAGAGCTATTGGTGGATTCCACTGCCGACCTTGTGGCTGTCAACCCACTGCATAATCGCTTTCACTACCAGGTTCCTCGACATGTTAAATAATGATAGCTCTTGGGAGTTCCACCTCTCTTCTGCCCTTGGTTGCCATCAATATGCTCTTTTTCACCAGGACTGTGGACCATTGGATATGGAAGCTGCCTGCATCAAAGAGGGAGGAGTGAATAGGGTAATTTAAAATGCTACAGAACTCTGATCTTAAAAGGTTCAAGGGCTGAGCCCCGGAGGCGTAAGTGGTTGAGTGCGGAACTGCAGCCCCCAGGCTTGGCGGTTCAAATCCAGTGGCGGCTGGGTAGCGCCCACGACCACCAGAGGCAGTGATGCCCACAAAAATAAATAAATTAATAAATTAATTAATTAAAAAAAAAAGGTTCAACTCTCTTTCTCCAATACTCCACAAATTGCTATTTTGATTAATTACTGGAGTTGAAAAAAATTAAAGTAGATGTCAAAAGAAACTTGGAAAATTACTGCTGTAAATAGAATAGTGAGAGCAAATGGAATAAATGAAAACTGAACAGAAAATCTTAGAAGGCAGCTTGAAAGCTAAGGTACAAAATATAATGAAGTGTGCAAAGACCTGGACTTAGAAAATAAAAAGGGAAGGCTATGCTTAGCATTTCTCAGGCAGAACGAAAGGCACCTTAAAAAATAATTAAGCCTTAAGTTTTACAAGTGAAGAACATACAAAGAAGATGAAAAGAATACACAATCACTAAACCAAAAGAATGGATCAATGTTCAAAGATTTCAAGAGGTAGTATATGATTAAGAACCAATGTTATTGCAAAAAGACGTCAAAGCTGCCTGTAAGGCATTAACAAAAACTATCTAAGAAAATGACAATACTAATGAAAATGTTTCTCTAAACATGGATTATTAGAGACACTAGTATAGCCAAGAAATATGAACAGGCCCATAGTTTTGCTTGTTCCAAAGAAAGGTGATCCAACAGAATGTGGAAATTATTGAATAATATCAATTCTATGATATGTAAGTAAAATCTTGCTTAAGCTACTAAAATACAAGTAACAGCAGTATATCCATAGGAACTTGGCTAAAAGCAGAGGCTACATGAAAGGTGTTTCCTTGCAGTTTATTGATTGTGCAAAGGCATCAACTGTGGCTCATTGTAAATTCTTGGGTAACATTTTGAAGAATGAGAATTGTAGGACACTTCATTGTGCTTTTTGGATCCCATGCAAAGATCAAAAAGCACTCCTTTGAACAGAACAAGGGAGTACTGAATGGTTGAAAAATCAAAAAAGGGGTGCAGCAGCGTTGTATCATTTCACCGTATTATTCAATTTGTATATTGAGTAAATCCTAGATACCGGACTATAGATAGAAATCATCAGGAATGGAGGAAGAGTTATTAACAACCTGTAATAAGGAGATGAAATAACATTGCTTACCGAAAATAAAGAGGACTCAAAACGTTTAGTGATGAAAATCAAGGACTGTAGCTTTAAGTGTGGATTTCACTTCATTGTAACCAATGCACTGCCATCAAGTTGATTCAGAATGAAAGTGACCCTGCATAGAGAATCTGTCATTATTATTAAAAGATTATTTTATTGGGGGTTCTTACAGTGCATAACAAGCCACGTATCACTTGTATCAAGCATATCTGTACGTTTCCCTCATCAAGAGTGACGTATGTAAATATTTTTCCCCCCAAGCTTATTCTTTGTCCTCTTCTTAACAGCATTGCCCGCTCCCCCCACACACACACCTCTTCCCTCCGAAGAGACATTTATTTTGTTTGTCACAATTCTGGAGACTGAAAGTCCCAATTCAGGTTGCTGGTTCCCTGGCACTCGATTTGTGGCCTTTTGCTACCTCTTTTGTGACCTGCTTGTCTCATAGTCTGGGCTGTGGCCACGGCTGTCTGACCCTGTGCCCTCCATCGAGTCCCCAAAGAGTTGGCTATTCTATTTGTCTTTTAAACGGTTGTCATAATTGTTAGTTTCAAATTGAGAGACAGTTGCTCGGGAAGAAACGGGTCCGGTTCGTCCCTGTTCATAGGGAGCGCCGTTGGCTGTGGACATTGCTTCAAATGTGCCTTCACCAGGAAGGCCCAGGCCCTACAGCTGGGGGCTCTGGAACAATCCACACAGGCAAATCTTGCTGTCTGCACACATGGCGCTGCTGGTGACCTCCCTGTCTTGAGGTTCCTGGGGCCTCTGCCGGTGGAAACCAAGCGAGGTATCACGGAGCTCTGGGTCTTCTCTTGAAAGCGGGTGGCCAGCACCAGAGCAGAACTATCTGGAGGGCTGTCTGGCCCATGCTTTTCTGGTCACCTTTCGGATCTCTGTGTACTTGGTGGGGGGGTTTCTGGCTCGGATGTTTCAGGGGTCTGTGCCTGTGGAAGGTAAGGGAGGCATAATGGATCTCTGGGTCTTCTCCCGAGGGCAGGGTGGTCTCTGCTGGAATGGAGTCGCCTGGCCTGGTCTTCTTCTGGTCATCCTGTACGACTGGTGCCCATGGTGAAGGGGGCATCAAGTCCTGCCATCTTGGTTGTCTTCTTCCTACATGTCTTCATCCTGCAGTAGGTGCACAGGACCTTCAGGTGACAGGCATGGGCTAGGGTTGGGACGAGGGCTCCCTGTCTGAGGCTGGCGGCCTGGCCCAGGCATCCCATCTTCTCTGACAGGTCTTAACAGGATCTTATAAAGGGGATTCCCCTCCCCCCCAGTTTAAATTGCTGTTAAGTGCCATTGAGATCATTTCAAATCAAATGATTTTTGGGACAGTAGAATTGCCCCAATAGGATTTTCTATGTTTAATCTTTATAGGAACAGATTGTTTAATCTTTATATAATCGATGCTTGATCGATTTCAAATTGCAGAAGTTTGTAGAATTCTTTAATTTTTCATTATTGCCTTTTGTCATATAAATTTGAATAATAGTGGTATTAATTATTCTTTTAGGTATTACTCTATCATTGACAACATCGCCCTTTAAGATAGATTTTTAAATGTTCATGTTAATGATGAATGTGACACCATGCCTCTTCATGTTCTAGCTCAGTAAACCACATGACATTAAAAATGGCCACTACACCAGGCCTTTTCAACTCACTGATAAGCCAGGATATCAAACTTTTAAAATTCCATTTTATTTTTGATGCCTTTTAGTTTTCCTAGATTACTGCTTTTGTGCATTCCATATTTCAGTTATTAGTGGATATTTGCAGCTGTATATTCTCATTTTAGTCATACCACATCAGGAAATGAAGGTGCTGAAAGCTTTATTCCATTCATGTCATTAAGGTGGATTGTCTTTTGAGGAGGCAGCTCTTCCCCAATTGTATTTTGCATGCTTTTCAATTCAGAGACTCATCTATCATTGTATTAGACAATGGTGTAGGACAGGGGAGTGGTTTTTAAAAAAATTTAGATATTCTGTGTAATCCATAAGCTTTATATAGCTGTAGTTTAAAAAAACAAAACTTGAATAACAAAAAGTGGAAACAAGACACTATTTCCAAGTCTGGACCCTTCCAGCCTTCCAGGGCAGTGTTTTTGTTGTTTCTCATAGGGTTACTGTGAGTCAGAATGGACTTGAAAATGGTCCCTAATTAGAACAACAGTAGAGGGACATTTGTGATTCAGTGGGAGAGTTCCTGCCTCCCAGGTTTAAGGCCTAGGTTCTGTGTCTGGCCAGTGAACCTTTTATGCAGCCACTGTCAGTCATTGGAGGCTGGGTTTTATAATGCCGGACAGGTGTCAGCAGAGCTTCCAAACTAAGAATGAGGAAAAAAAGTCTGCCCATCCTATTACTAAAATTATTCAATGGAAACCCTAAGGAGTACCACAAGAGTTTAATCAAAAAAAAAAAGTTTAATCCACACCCAATCCCAAGGTCGACACTGGGCAGGTAGTATTTTGTTCTGTTGTGCATGGAGTCAACACGAGTTGGGAATTGACTGACTCAGAGACAGCTAGCAATGATTTGCAGCTAACGACTGATGTAAGGACCGATGATGAGTATCTTTTCACATGCTAATTTGTCATTCATATACTTTTGATGAGACATTGCTGCAGGTCTGCCCATTTTGTATTTTTTCAGTAATTTTGAGAAAACATATTTTTGGGGGGCATCACTGCCCTCTGGTGGTCGTGGGTGGTACCCAGCGCTGCTCCTGAGAGCTGGCCCTGGACTTGAACCGTCAAGCCCGCGGGCCACAGTCCCACACTCAACCACTTAAGCCACCGGGGCTCAGCCCTGAGAAAACATTAAAAAAATTTTTTTGTATAATTGATAGATCCATGGAAAGTTTAAAATGTACAGCTTCATAGATTTTATATAGATGCACTCTGGAAGCAATCACTAAAAGCAATAAAAAGATTGTATTTTTCACTCCTAAAGGTTTCCCAGTGTCTCTTTGTAATTCTTCCCTTCTGTCCAGCCTTCCTCTTTGGGATCTCCTTTCTATTATAACCATTGATCCCTAAAGTTTCCAATTTTTCCTTCAGGCAGTATTTCTGGCTCTGTGTGAGACTCTAGCGATATGCTAAACTCAGCTGCTAATAAAAAAGGTTTTGAGTTCTAACCTACCAGCTGCTTTGCAGGAGCAAAACGTGACTGCCTCCAGAAAGAATACAGCTTTGGAAACTCGGGGGGCAGTTACCTAGCTTAGTAGGTTTCTATGAGACAGATGAGTTGAATGCAATTAAATGTTGTAGCTTGGATTTTTCATCCAGGATTGTTCTAAAACAGATACTTGGGAAAAAATCCTCTGTAGATCTTTGTTCTCTCTTTGGCAGCTGTCTTCTTTCCTGTACTCTTCAAACCCTTGCTGCCCTGGCCTTCTGGCCTTTTCCAGTTCAGCCTCCTTAACCCAGGGAGACCACTGGACCCTGGCTGGTTCCTCTTTCATAGTTTGGTTTTGGCACGGATTTGTGTTTTCTCAAGGCAGGAAGAGCATCATCGTTTGTTTCCCTTTTTCGGAGAATCACTATCTTTGGTTGCTTGCTATCTGAAAAATGTTGTTTCCTATGCATTTTATGTCGTTAGTCTTCAAAGAAAGGAGCCCTGGTGGCTTAGAGATTACATGTCAGGTTGCTAACCACAAGGTCAGCAGTTCAAAACCACCAGCTATGCCTTGTGAGAAAGACTGGATTTTTTCATGAAGAATGACAGGTTTCAGAAACCCAGAGTGGCAATTCTACCTTGTCCCACAGCGGAGCTGTGAGTCAGAATTGACTTCATTGTGGTGAATTGCAGTCGGTTTTTTTTTTGTTTGTTTGGTTTTTAAATCTTCATAGACTTTAAGTTCAGTCTCTCTTACTCCATCTAGACCTTTGTGTTTATTTTTGAGGTATCTGATGTTAATTAGATGCCTTTTGGGAATTATCTTTTGTTTTCTAAAATATTTTGATATCTCTGGTGTAATTTTTAAAAATAGATTTTTAAAACAATTTTAGATTTATAGGAGGGTTTTCGTATTTTCTGCCTCTCTATCCTCTTTTCCCTAAATTCATACCTTCCAGTAGTGTATAGCAGGAACCATGGTGGTGTTGTAGATTATAAGTTGGACTGCAAACTGCAAGGACAGCACTTTGAAAGCACCCAGCCACTCTGTGGCTTAGCCTTAGAAACCCGTAGGACAGTTTTCCCCTTTCCTAGAGAGAGAGTAGTGATGAGTCAGAATTGATGAAAGTAAGCTGGGTTTTGGTTTTTAGTTAGTGTAAAAAGCCCTGGGGTTGTTGTGGGATACACGTTTTGGCTCTTCACTGCATGGGGTTCAAACCCACCAGCTTCTCTGTTGGAGAATGATGAGACTCTACTCTTTTTTTTTTGGCATCACTGCCCTCAGGTGGTGGGAGTAGGAGGCTCAGCCTTTGCTCCTGGGAGCCGGAATTGAACCTCCATCCCAGTGGGCCGCGGTCCCGTGCACAACCACTACGCCACCGGGGCTCAGCCCGAGGCTCTACTCTTATAGCAATTCACAGTCTTAGAAACTATATATAGTTGCTGAGAGTCAGAATCTGATACTTTGTGTTGGGTAGTTTTTCCATTGGTGTAGTAATTGCTGTTCATTATAATTAGTGAACCAATATTGTTAAAATTTTTATTAACTGAAATTAATAGTTCAGGATTCTTTTGTTTTCATATGTTGCTTTTTGTTCCAGAATCCCGTCCATGATGTTGAATTATCTCATTGGGCTGCATGAACATTTTCTTGATTTTGATGACCCTTGCTGTTTTGAGGAGTGCTGATTAAAACTCCCAAGCCTTTGAAGGAGCCCAGATGGCACAGTGGTTAAAAGTATCACAGCTAACAGAGAAATTTGAACCCAGTTCTCAAAAGAAAGATGGGCAGTCTACTTCCATAAAAATTGACGGTTTTAAAAAATACAAACGTACTGTTACTCAGTTGATTCTGAGTCTTAGCAACCCTAGAGGACAGACTAGAATGACGCTATATGGTTTTCATGACTGTAATTTTTATGGAAATAAGACTGCCAATATTTCTCTCTTTCCCCCTTGACAGTTTTATTTACATGTAATTCATGTGTCATATGAGTCAATAGTTAAGTTACATCAAGAAGAAAGTCATCACCACAATCAGTTTTAGAACATTTTCTTCATTAAAAAAAATTTTTTTTTAATTTCTTTTTTTTTTTGGGGGGGGCGCGGGCATCACTGCCCTCAGGTGGTGGGAGTAGGAGGCCCAGTGGAGCTGGAATCGAACCTCCATCCCAGTGGGCCGCAGTCCCGCGCACAATCACTACGCCACCGGGGCTCAGCCCTATTTTCTTCATTTTTGTACTCATCTTTTAGCTTTTAACTTTCCTACCAACCTTCCCTGCTATATTCCCAGGGAACCATTAATCCAGTTACTTTCTGTATAGATTTGCCTATCCTGGATTTCATGTACAGAAAAACATTTAAAACTAACAAGAATAACAAAGTAAAATAGATAAAACCCTCAATCCAAAGAAAGCAGAATGGTGGATTTGAACTGCTGACTTTTGGGTTAGTAAAGAAGCTTTTTAGGTACTGTGCTTTCTCTTCTGTTGGGATTTGGTAATTTAGATTGTGGTTGTTGACTTTTGGAAATATATATTTGAAAGTTTAGTATGCAAGTGTTTTTTAAAGTCTTTATTTATTTATTTTTTTGGTTTTAGGGCATCACTGCCCTGGTGGTGGGAATAGGAGGCCCATCCTTTGCCCCTGTGGAGCTGGAATTGAACCTCCATCCCAGTGGGCCGCAGTCCCGCGCACAACCACTATGCCACCAGGGCTCAGCTGTTTTTTAAAATCTTACTGAGTTAAAACCAGATAGACCTACTACTTTAAGTATTTTTCCTGTTCTATATCCCTCCAACACTGCCCTAAAGAGCATCCCTATTACACATTTTAGGTACAGATTTAGAAGTAGACCCTATCAGATTTTCTTAAGAGTTCTTTAAAAACAAAACGAAGGGCTGAGCCCCGGTGGCGTAGTGGTTGTGTGCGGGACTGCGGCCCACTGGGATGGA
>PVJH01028628.1:0-26897 GCA_004026705.1 Nesogale talazaci
GAGTGGGTTTCACCCCCTGACCTTCCTGTTCGAGGCCCAGTGCTCAACCACGACTGTCCCCTGTCGTCTGGGGTATCATTGCCCCTGCCTCTCTTGACTGTGCCTGGATGAAGCCTGGGGACCCCGCTGATCCCTGCCCTGCCCGGCTAGCGGCTGGCTCCGAACGTCCACTGACGTCTGTGTGGCTTTAGCCCAAGGGAGGCCCTGACGGGAGACTAGAGGCTGGGAAGAAGAGGAAAGCCAAGAGATGTCTTCTCCCAGCCACCTCTGCTCTTTGGCTGCTGTATGGAACCACCCCCGGTATGCAATCCCTCCTGTGTTTGAGCCTGGTGATTTTTCCCTGACTTGACCCTGAAGGATACAGGGCAGCTGCAAGCTTCTCCCCACTTTTTTCAGTTGCAGAATAATTTAACACCCCAAACCGAACTCGTTGCCCTGAAGTGGATTCAGAGGCACCACGGCCATAGATAGGGCGTCCAGGGCTGGGAAGCTTTCCCAGCGCACACAGCCTCGTCTTCCTCCTACCTCCACCTCCACCCCACCCAGGAGTTGCCGGTGGCTTCGCACCGATGACCACGTGGCCAGCAGGCCAGGGCTCACCAGACAACACCACAGTGCTCCCAAGGAATCATGCAGACGCCGTCCCATTCGCCCTCTTCATTGCACAGCTCTGCAGGTCTTGGCAAAGAGAGTCCTATAATCACCACCACAATAAAGAGGCCAAATCTGCCAGCTCCAAAAAGCTCCCGCAGGCTGAGCCCAGGAGGCGCAGTGGTTGCATGTGGGACTGAGGCACACAGGGCTGGCAGTTCAAATCCAGCCGCAGCTCTCCAGGAGCAAGTCTGGGCCTCCCTCTCCCACCAGGGCAGTGATGGGGTAGGGGGGCAGCTCCAGCGCTCTTTGTAGTCCACTCCTCCTCCCACGCCCAGGCCCTAGCAACCACGAGTCTGAGTCTGCCCATCCTCCCTGGCTCTGCCTTTTCTGGAAGGCACTGTGGCACCTTTGTGTCATGCAAACCCATGGCCATCCACTCAGCTGTGAGCCAGGGGGACAGGGGTGCGTGGGCACCCAGAGGTGCCTTGGAAGATGGTTCCCCACTTCCCAAAGGTCATCACTCCAACTACTCACAGCCACCACCTCTCTGCTGACTCAACAGGGACCCTCTAGCACTGCCCCCCCCACCCCCTGGGGTTTCCAAGACTGTAACTCATGTGTGTGTGTGTGTGTGGGCATCACTGCCCCGGTGGGAGGAGGAAACCCAGCCTTGCTCCTGGAGAGCTGCTGCTGGATTTGAACCGCCCACCCTGTGGGCCGCAGACCCGCACACAACCACTACGCCACCGGGGCTCAGCCAAGACTAACTCTGTATCATAGTCGGAAGCCTCTTCTTTCTCCCTGCGAGTGGCGGGCGGTTTCAAACTGGTGGTCTTGGGGTTGGCAGCCCAACACGTACCCTCTGGGTACCCTCTGGGTACCACCAGGGCTCCTTCCAGAAGCGTCAGAGCCACCGAGGAGGACCTTGTGATGCACAGGTCTACTCTGACCCACCAGGAGTCCAGAGCCGGGAACTGGAAAGGAGGTTAGGCTTGCGGCTACCCACCTAAAGGTCCACTGTTCAGAGCCCTCTTCCAGAAGAAAGAGGTGGCGATCGGCTTCCTTAAAGATGACCCCCTCTGGAGCCCTGGGGGGCAGTTCTTCTCTGCCCCTGCCCCATCTGGTAGGGAGGACTTAGATGGACTCCTTGGTAGTGGGTTGGGCAACAGGTAAGCTTTCAGCGAACTGATATTCAAGGCCTTAGGCCACTACCTGAGGAGGTGGAGGTGGAGGTGGTGGTGAGGTGGCCTCAAGCCCGTGTACAGCAGAGACTGGGTACCACAGAGCGAAACCCTGCCCCATGCTATCCCGGCCGTGCTCAGTGTTTGAGCCCACTGATGCCGCCAGGGGCGGGTCCCTCCGGGAGTGTTCCACGCGTGGCAGCTCTTATAGTTTGCTGAGAAAGTGAACGCCTTGGTCGCTTCCCCTCCTCCACCCCTCCACCCGCACCCCCCTGTCTGGGCCTGTGGACCTGACCCGCCTCCCTAGGCAGGAGGAGGGAGCTCACCCCTCCCGGGCTGAAGGGCCAAGGCTCCATCTGGTGCAGACGTGGCAGGGCCTGGCCTCCACCAGGATCATCCACACCCCATCCCTGCAGGCGAAAGTGGGCCCCGAGCCTACTGGAGAGGCAGCTGCAGAGCCTCTGCCTGCCAAGAACAGCATCTGGAAAGCTTCTTTACACCTCGGGGGGGCTCCCCGCCCCCAGCAGCCCTCGCCCCACCCCACCCCCGCCCCGCTTCCAGCACTGGGCAGATGAGAAAGTTGGGACCTGTCTCAGACACTTCTCTCCCCGCATTTCCTCCAGCCCAAATCCAAGAACTGGAGTGAGGCCCAGGGCGAGTAGGCAGGCCTGGATGTCAGGGAGAGTCAGGATGTGCAGAGCTCCTGGGGTGGGGTGCGGGGTGCAGACAATTGACGTGCCTGGCCATTTACCAAAAGGTGGACAGTTTGGGTCCAATCAGGTGCCTCGGAAGAAAGGCCTGGTGATCTGCTTTGACAAAAGCACTCATCTGGAGGGCTGAGCCCCGGTGGCATAGTGGTTGTGCGCGGGACTGTGGCCCACTGGGATGGAGGTTCAATTCCAGCTCCCAGGAGCAAAGGCTGGGCCTCCTACTCCCACCACCAGAGGGCAGGGATGTCCCCAAAACAAACAAACAAAAACAAAAAAGCACTCATCTGGGCTGAGCCCCGGTGCCATCGTGGTTGAGTGCGGGACTGCGGTCCACTGGCTTGGCGGTTCAAATCCAGCAGCAGCTCTCCAGGAGCAAGGCTCCCACCTCCAGAGGGCAGTGATGCCCCCCCCCCCCAAAAAAAAGCACTCATCCTCGAAACCCCTCAAGGAGCGCAGCCCATCAAGGCATACCAACGACATACCCCGAATTGAAACAAGCTCAACAGCAACTAGGCCAGATTGGACCGGGCCGGGCTGGACATGACATATGGGATGAAGGTGGGATCAGAGGGGCCAACCCCCTTCACCTGGGCCACAGAGAAGGACAACTGCCACCTTACCATTGAGGGACGTGGGCTGAGCCAGGACGGTGGGGCGGGGGGTGGGGGGGCGGGGGGAGGTGGGAGGAAGAAGGAGATCCCTGGGTCAAGGACTGGGGCGGTGGGGATCCTCCAGACATCTCTTCAGGAAGAGAGGCAGGGCTGTTGGATGAGGTGGTAGCTCACCCCTGCCCTGGGCCTCAGTCTCCTCGTCTCTCAGATGGGTGCCTATAATCACTGGGGTTGGGAGGCTGGCTGCAGGACCGCGCCCGCCTCGCTTATGCTGCCGCCCCAGAACATGAGCCATTATTGTCAGAGACCCTATAATTAGTAGAGCCTGGTCCAAGCCTCTTCCTTCCCCTGCCTGGGAGCGCCCCAAGAAAAAAGGCCCCATTTCCTTCCTCATCCACTGTTCCCTCACCCTGGGGCTCCCCAGGGCAGGCTCAACTCCCTTCCTGACCCCTCAACCAACCGTCAGGAAGTCCAGACCTCCCGCATTTTCCATTTCTCCAGCCGGTTCCCTTCGCTGACCCCACGGAGACCTCCCGCTGCTGCCTCCGAAGCGGGAGGGAGGCGGAAGCTGCCTGTCCTTGTGACTGGCTGTTGGTCTCTGGGGACATTACCTTTGTCTGGGAGCCCACGATCCTCTTGATAGACGACCGGATATGTCTATGGCCTTGACATCACCCCCACCCCCAGGTCCCTAAGGAGCTGGCAAATTGCTGAGCTGGCCCAGCACATTGTGTGTGTGTGTGTGTGTGTGTGTGTGTGTGTGTGTGTGGTGGGGGGAGCACTTCCTCCCCAGCCTTCAGGTCCCCGCGGAGACTTGAGATTTCCGCTTCGATAGCTCTTCAGCAAGGAGAGGACCCAGTTTTTCTTTGTGCCGGTCCCCGGCGGGACCGACACCTGGTCTCTAGAGGTTGTCCCGGCAACGTGCACACTGCACACCCCCAAGTTAGCAGAGGATGTGGTGAGAGGTCTTCACAAAGTCTGGGTGAACCCCTACCTTTCCCTCAGCAACCCCCACCGTTCAGGACTGTTTTCAGTCATCAACAGAAAATATCCAGCAGATGCCTGCCTGGGATCCTGGGAGTGAAGGGACCTTGAGGTCCAAGTTGGCACCGAGGAGGCCCCAAGGTCTGGGTTGGTGTCAGGGGACTGTCAGATCTGGTGTGGATCTGAGGGGACCTTCGGGCCTTGACTGAGTTGGAGAGAGCATCAAGATCGGGGCCAGGTCTGAGGGGGTCTGGAGGTCTGGGTTGAATTTAAGGGGACCCTATCATCAGGGTTGGGTCTGAGGGGACCTTTAGGTCTGACCTGGAACCATGTGGACTTTGAGGTCTGACTCAGAAAAAAGAATCATGTCAACATTCACTCCTGACTTCCTCCTTTTTTTTTTTTTCTTTTTAGGCATCACTGCCCTCAGGTGGTGGGAGTAGGAGGCCCAGCCTTTGCTCCATGGAGCTGGAATTGAACCTCCATCCCAGTGGGCCACAGTCCCGCGCACAATCACCACACCACCGGGGCTCAGCCCTGAATCCTTCCTTTTTTTGTTTTTTGTTTTTGTTTTTTTGGGCATCACTGCTCTCCGGTGGTGGGAGTGGAGGCCCAGCCCCACTGCTGGAATTGAACCTCCATCCCAGTGGGCCACAGTCCCGCGCACAACCACTACGCCACTGGGACTCAGCCCACTTCTTCCTTTTTATAAGCTTTCTTGGCGGGACTGCAGCCCACAGGGTTGGTGGTTCAAATCCAGCAGCAGCTCTCCAGGAGCAAGGCTGAGCTTCCTACTCCCACCAGGGCAGTGATGCCACAAAGACAAACAAACAAACAGTTTTAAGAAAAATTTTTATTATTATTATTATTTTTTTTTTTTTTTTAGGGCATCACTGCCCGGGTGGTGGGAGTAGGAGGCCCAGCCTTTGCCCCTGTGGAGCTGGAATTGAACCTCCAACCCAGTGGGCCGCAGTTGCGCACACAACCACTACGTCACCAGGGCTCAGCCCTAAACAAACAGCTTTATTGGCATTGAACCCACCTATCACACAATTCAAGAGTCCGATCGCGACAAGAAGCGTGGTACCATCATCACCACAGACCACTTCTGACTTTTCTCACCTCCCCAGCAAAGCCCCACGCTGAGCATGCCCCATCGTCTGGGTTCCCCACGGGTGGACGGCAGCAACCCAGTGGATGGCCCCACCTGGACGCAGAGCCCGGCAACCACGGCTGCCACCCATCAAGCCCATATTTGCCCGTCGCTCTGAATATGAAATTCCTTATGAACGCCTCATGAGCACGCTGGCTCTTAAGAGCGTGTTCACAGAAATATGTTGAATGGCAGCGATGTGTTTATTAACTTGCTTGTGCACCAGTCTCCTTTGATTGATCTTCTCCTAACTAGGAGCCTGGCCCCTCGTTACCTTTTATTTGACTCTTCCTGTTTTTGCAAAGGTTTGGAATTGGTGATCCAGGTAGTCAGAGGGCCCTTCTGTGAAAAATCCGGCTCCCCCTCTTACCCAGCTTCCCAGCTTCTGAGGATAATGGCTGAGACAGGTGGCTCAGGTCTCCTCCCACTCAGAGCTGGCCTGTGCAGCCACAGGCAAATGTGTGTGTATTTATACAGTCCTTATCAACCCCAAACCAAGCACCCTGTGTCGAATCTGTCCCAGCCCTGCAGGACAAGGTAGAACTGTGAGGTTCTGGGGCTGTAAATCTTCACAGGATCAGAAAATCTTGGCTTTCCCCGTGGTTGGAGGAGGGGTGGATGTCTGCTGGCCTCGCAATTACCAGCCTAATGCCTCCCCTACCACCCACCAGAAACACACCCCACCACCCCTAAGCATCAACACATAAAACCTAGTGGTCTCCGCTGGATTGTTGTTTGATTGTTTTTTCGTTCCCAACTCAACACATTTCTCGGGAGAGGTGACGTCACAACAGCCACAAAGCGTCCTTGGTGTGCTCTGTTGTTGTGTTTTTCCGGCCTCTCCGGGAGTTTGGCTTCTCAGACACTCTTTGTGGAGGAGTGCATCCAGCTACTCCCGCGTTTTTATTGGTTGTGCCCTTCCCACTTTACGCTTTACTTTCTGGTTGGAGTAGAGCATGTGGGCACATGTTACAATCAGCAGCAGATAGAGAAAGATTCCCAGGGTGAAGCGGGATTCCCTGCCACCCGTGGCTCCCCATCTCTCCGTTCGCCCTTTCAAGGGGGAGACGATTTGGTGGGGGTTTGCGCGTCATTTTTCCCAGCTTTCTGGAGGGCTAGCTTCCGGACGTCAGCTCTGCCCGGGCCGGGGTTCTGTGCGTTGTTTCCCTGTTCTGGCTCTAGTCCTTAGAATCACGTCGGGCCTCAAGTCAAAGCAAAACCAGGTGCTGTCATCAGTCCTACTGGTAGCCCTGCTGACACAGTGGGCTGCTAACTGCAAGGTTGGCGGTTTGAAGCCACCTTGGGGAGGGGGGGAGGGGAAGATGGGCTTTTCCACTCCCGAAAAGAGTCCCAGTCTCAGACATTCACAGGGGCAGTGTGGCCCCGTTCCAGAGGGAATCGGCTCGATGAAAGTGAGCCTGCTGCTTTGTAGTCAGTCCTGACTCCTGGTGACCTCCGTCTGAATGCAGGGTAAGAATTGGGCTTCAGAGGGTTTTTCTTTTCTTTTTTTTTTTTTTTTGGGGGGGGGGCATCACTGCTCTCCCGTGGTGGGAGTAGGAGGCCCAGCCCCACTGCTGGAATTGAACCTCCGTCCCAGTGGGCCGCAGTCCCGCGCACAACCACTACGCCACCGGGGCTCAGCCCCAGAGGGGTTTTCATGGACTGTGATTTCCTTGGAAGCAGATACCCGGGCCTTTCTTCCCAGCTGCCTCTGGGCAGATTGCATATCAATCTTTCTGCGAGTGGCCAGGGGCTTAAATGCTTGTGCCATTAAGGGACTCAAGGGGTTACTAGCCAAGTCCGACGCATGGGGGTCCCGGTGCTCAGAGGGAGCTGTTCCAGGATTTCCAAGCCTGTGACCTTCCTGCAGTCCTGGAGGTGTGGTGGTGCTGCGGTGGGCTGTGGCCAGCACTTCTGTGGGAGACGGCCTGGCCTTCTACTCCTGTCAGCCACGAGAGTCATGAAAACCCACAGGTTCACACTCCCACCTTCCAGCGAGCAGCAGGGTGCTTAAGCGATTTGCTAAGTACACATAGAAGCGCATTATGGATAACCACAGCCACTTCCACTGAGTTGATTCTGACGTGGCGGGCGCCTACAGAACAGTGTAGAACGGCCCCTTGGGGTTCTTGAGACGTTAATGAACTTTGTGAAAACAGACAGCCTCATCTCTCTCCCTGGGAACCGCTGGTGGAGTGGAACCACTGACCTTGTAGTTAGCCATTCAGTGCCTCAGCCCCCTAAGTCACCAAAGCACCTCAGAGCACACACACAATGGCAATTTCTGGGAGCTTTATCCAAGGCTGTTTGACGAACCATTTGCCTGGGAGTCAATTCTGATATACCAACACACCACCCTGGGGGAGAATCAAACTGGGTTCCACAGGAATTTTAGTGGCTGATTTTTTTTTTTCTTTTCTGAGAACTCGATCACCAGGCCTTTCTTCCAAAGTGCTCGGGGCTGTACTTGACCCTCCAACCTTTGGGTCAGTCATCCAGCTCTCAGAAGGGTCTGCTTTGTTTACTGATAGTGCCCAGTTCTCCAAACAGTGTGGAGGCCCCCGGAGGTACTCCATAGTGACAGGTACCACGAGACTTGAGAAACCGGAAGTGTGCGCCTCTCAGAAGTCAGGCACACTGCAGTGTGGGTGGGGGAAAGAGGGAGAAAGCAGAGAACCAGGTGGCAGGCTGGGTCTCAGCACCGGAGGCCTGCCAGGCAACCACAGCCGGCACCTTGGCCGATTGCTGGACAACCAGGGCCCAGGGCAGCTCCTGAACTCCAGGCTCTTGTCAAAGCAGAGACCAGCTGCCTGTCGTTGTGGGGACCTGACCCACAGTGATCACCTGATTCTTGGTCGACGACACTCAGTGATGTCTGATGCCATGGCTTCTGTGCCATCTCAAAGTGATCCCATGCACAACACAATGGAACACTGCGCGGGTCTCCACCTCCCTCACGATTGGCATGTGCACCCCGCCATCACCCAGTAGGCCTTCGTAGACGCTGCCTGCCTGAATCCATAGTAGGTGATTCATAGCTCGTTGTTGAACAAGGCTACGAGCCAGAGCAGACCTGGAGGCAGGGCAAGTCGTCCGAAGGTGGAGGCCACCTGGCCAGGCCAAGCCATGACGTTTGGGGGCTGCGTGACGTCACGCGCCGGCCGGCTCTCACGGGTGGGGGCGGGGCGGGGCGGGGCGCGAGGGGGCGGCGGACAAAGGGGCCCAGCGCACCGCCCCCGTCGGCCCTTTTGCGGGGGCCCGGCTGGCCACATCTGGAATTCATTGCCGCCGCCGCCGGAAAGGGGCGGAGAGGAGGGCGGGGAGAGCTGGGGGCGCCGAGGCGGTGGCGCGCTCCGCCCCGCCTCCGTCCGTCCGTCGCCGGTCCCCAGCCCCGGGACGCTGCCGAGCTGGGCGGGCAGCCCCAGCCCCAGCCGCGGCCGCCCCGGGGACTCGGACGCCGAGGCCCCTCCGGCCAGCGCAGGGACCCCGGCCGGTCACGCCAGGTGAGCACGCGCGGTGGGGTAGAACCCCCGACCGGGAGGTGGACTGAGAGGCCGAAAGGGTGGACCCCCAGTCCCCTAAGGGTCGGGAGATCGGGGGTGGGGGGGGCGGGAAGAGCCGGCCAGGGGCGCACGCACCAAGGCACGCACGCGCCCCCGGAGCCCCGGCTGCACCCGAAGGTGGTCCCGTGTGCCCTCCCCTTGCCCCCGAGCGGCCCCCCTGCCTGGGCAGAGAGCCCCCCGAGCCCCCGGACTTTGCTCCCCGCCTTCCCCAGCGGCAGGAAGTTGGCGCCGAGGCCAAGGCGAAATCCGAACTCTCCGGGCTGCAGGCGCTGGGAGGGAGGCTGGTGCACCAGAAGGCTGGGAAGGGCTGGGGAGGGGTGAGAGACGCGTCGTGGGCCCCTCCCGGTGACCCGGCCAGGAGGAGGCCAAAGATGCGGTGCGTGGTTGAGCCCCCGAGCCCGGGGGTGGACCCCACCCCCACCCCTCAGGACCATCGCCTGCTGCCTGCAAGTCGGGGCCCCGGCCTCAGTTTCCCGAGTCAGGAGCTTGGGGGCCCCTCGTGGGGGCGTGGCTTTGTTCTAGAAGGAACCGGAGCGTGAGCGCCTGTCCATTCCCCACGGGCTGGGAGGGGCGTGGGCTGGAGCTCGCGTGGCGAGGGTTCCGCGTGGTCCCCGCTGGCCCCCGCCTGGGGTCCGGGCTGACTCACCCGGGGATTTCCACCCCCGGCACCCACCCCGTCTCTGCCCTGGCGCGCCGCTCTGGGCGCCACGCGCTGAGTCCACGGCCCCCCGCGCGTGGCGTGACACGGGTGGCGCGGCGGCTCGGGGGTGCTTCCCCGCCCCCCCAGCTCCATCCCCTCCCCGCGGACGTCTCCCTCGACGAGCCGGCCAGGAGCCGCCGCCCCCCCGCCCCGCCCCGCCCCGCCGGCATTTGGAGGTGTGGGGTCCCGCGAGTGGCGGCCGGTCGCGGGAGAGAGAAGGCGCGGCCGCGGGGCTGCTGTGGATACCGCGCATTCCTCAGCCAGATAAAGACACCGCGAGCAGCCGGGGGGCGGGACCTGCCGCTGTCTCCACGGCGACGCGAGGGACTTCACTGGGGGCTGGGACCCGAGAGGACCGGGCAGGCGCCCGTCTCCTGGCTATGGCATTGGGCCTGGGCTCCTGCACCCGCAGGGCCCCAGCTGCCGCGGCCTTTTCGGCCCATTCATAGCCAGTGTCGCCTGAGTGCCTACTGTGTGCCAGGGCTTGCTGTGGGCACGGCGGCCCGCACTCCCCTATGACCTATGACCATCAAAGCCAGACAGAAAGCCAGTAATAATTTCCGACCGTAGTCAGTGGTGGGAAGACAGTAAAGGCAGTGGCTGAGGTGGAAAGGGCTGGGGGGAAGAAGGGGTGCCGCTCGGAAGACTGGTGCCCAGGGGAGGCCCCTCTGACAAAGGGAGATTGCACCTGAAACCTGGAGTGTGTGTGTGTGTTTGTGTGTTTGTGTGTGCGTGTGTCTGCGAGAACACAGGGCAAAGTGACAAACAGCAGGGCAGAGGCCCTGAGGTGGGGGTGACGGCAGGGATGTGGGTGGCTGGTACAGAGGGGCATTTAGAAGAAAGAGGGCCTACAGCAGGACCTGGCATTCCTCCCCAGCCCATTTATCTGGAACTCCACCTTTAAGATAGCTCTCCCATCTCTATCAACTCCAAAACGCTAAGCCGAGTCGGTTCATCTTTCCCTTAACACCTGGTGGCCCTGCGTGAATATGACAGCTGTGCCTTCTCCCTATCACCGATGAGCACGGATGGGCTCAAAGTTAGCCCCGGGTCCCTGTCATACACGGACACACAGACACACACCACACTCCACACACACACACCACACTCCACACACACCACACTCCGCCCCCTGGTCTTCTCTTCCTGCACTCAGTCGAGCAAGATCACACAGCTGGCCCGGTCTCCTGGAGGCGTGCACATGGGAGAGTCTGCCCAACCGCTACATGAGCGCTCACAGCTGGGCCTGCAGCCTGCCAGGGCACTCCACGCTGCTCAGTGTCGCCCCCTCCGCCTCCCCCGTTCAAGCGGTGCCCAAGGCAGGTGCCAATACCTGCCATACCTCAGCTACCCCTCTGGGCAGGTAGGTGGCCAATGTGGCTGCAGTGGGGTGGGGTGGGGGGAAGATTGGGTGAGCAGGGACCACCCCTTCAGGACAGTGGGGAGCCCTGGAAGAATCTGGAGCTGGGGGTGATCCACTAAATATACAAATGTAGGGGGGTAGTTTTAATATGTAACTTTTGAGTCGCCCCCTGGCAGCATGGCGGAGATCCACACCTTGGAGGATCTGACCTCTGGAAGAAAATCACGGGAGGGGAATAGAGGGTGGGGGGGGGGGGCCATGATGGGAGAACTGGAGCCACATGGGTGCTCCTGGGGGACCAGGAAAGACGTCTCTTACCTTTCCCCACACCTGATCTCTCGCCACCCAGCTACATCTCCTCCTTTCACACTTCCCTTCCCCCCAAACCTCGCTGCTGGCCATTAGGCCTGGCCTGGCCGGTTTGGAACCTGGTTGCCGGGTGTCCTCTTCCCAGGCTCCTGGGTAGGAGCCCAGACTGCCCTGTGAAGGTGCACAGGAGATGGGCACTGTGTGAAGCCAGCCTGAGAGCGGAAGGGCCTCTGCCTGCTTGGGGGTGATTCCTCTGCCAGTCCCAGCCTCTTGACCCAGCTTCCTCTTTCTGGGAAACGCAGACCATCCTCAAGTTCCCGCCTTCTGTCCACCAGTCAGCAGGGAAAATGGGGGGTGGGGACCCAGTTTCCCGTCTCCAACTGCTTCTCCCTTTGCAGATGCTTGGACTGGAAACTGGACACCGCCCTGGTGTGTGTGTGTGTGATGGTATGTGTGTAGTGGGGGGGGGGGGGCGGGGCGGTGCCATCTGTCCCCAGGGAAGAAGACCGACTTTTGGGTTGGTTCCCTGGGGTTCCAGGACTGGGCTCGCTTCATATTTCTCCAGGAATCGGCTGTAAATCTTGGTCACCAGACAGCAGAGGGGTCCGGCCCCCCCTCCGCGTGAGCTCTGCGGTGGGAGCGGGGCACGCCCTGGACTTCTTGAGCCCGCTCGTGTGGTTCCCAGGCCTGTCACTGAAACCGTGATTTCCCATTACGAACCCCCAGGAGGGGCCCAGAGGCCCAGGGCAGCCCGGGGACGGCGGGTGGAGGGTGACCCAGCGGTCAGGCCGCGGTGCAAACGCCCTCCAGGGACCTCCAGGGCAGAGCCCGCGGCTCGGAAAAGCTGTGCCCGCGGCCGCCGTCCCAAGACCGGGCGCAGGCTGCCCGCGGGAGAGCGCCCCCCGACGACCAATCACAAGGCGCGGACGCAACATCTGGGCCAGGGGCGCGCGCGCCGCCGCTCCGTGCGCTGCGCTTGGACGGCAGCTGCTCCTGCTCGGGGCGCAGGCTGCTTCCGACGACGCCGGCCACCTGAACCAGGCCAGGCCGGGGCCGGCTGCAGCGGGCAGAGGGCATCGGGCATCGGGGCCCTGGGCGGCTGGAAAACAAGGAGCCTCTGTGTGGCCATCTGGGAGGGGCGGCCCGTCCCCGGGGACGTGCACAAACCCTTCTCTGTTTTCAAACTAGGACGGATGTCTCTCTACGGGGGGTGGAGAGCCGTTGACTCCCTGGGGCCAGGGGCCAGGATGCCCTCCTCCAAGGGGAAATGGGGGGGGGGGGGCGAGGGGAAGGGTTTGAGATGGCCCTGCGACCCCGGAAACCCCTCATCACCCTCCGAGTCCCAGGAACCGGCCTAACCAGCCTTTTCTGGAAGGAGCGCCTGGTGCACACGCGCGCGTGCGCAAGTGTGGTCTTTGCCAGGGCGGGTTTCTTAGAGACCTGGACAGGGCTCCCTTCCCAAGCCCTCTCCAATCAGGCACCACCTGGGCCCCTTCCAGGAGGTCCCCTGGTGAAAGGCTGACTCTGCACTGCCCTTGGGGACCCCTACCCTGCCCCCAAGGTGGTGGGGAGAGGCCACAGTGTCTATTACCCCGCGGCCTCTGCCCACGCGAGTCTCCCCCGCCCCTCCTCCTCGGCTCAGTTTTCCCTGGGAGGGCGGTGACTCAGGCTTCGGTGGAAACAAATGCCGCCGCCACCCCCCCCCTCCCCGGGAGGCTGCATGCCCCCCACCCCTCACAGGACTTGGGCGCAGCTGCTCTGTCCTCGGCCCCAGCCAGGACCTCCCAGACGTTCTCCTGTGACTCCTCCATTCCATCGCCCACTCCCGCCTGGCCTGCACCGGATGTGACTCCATAGTGGCCTTCTCTTCCCCCCCACTCTTGTTCCAGGGGCCTCACATCTGGATCTCATCCTGGCCACCGAGGGGGTTGCCAGCGCCCTGCCCACCCCCTTGGGACCCTCTCCCTGGGCAGAGCTAGATGAGAACAGGCTGTTGGGACTCTCGGTGGCTGGCTGGGTCAGCATCTCCTTCCAAACTGGTGGGGGTGGGGGTGGGGGTGGGGGGTTCCCCACAGCCCAGAGCTCTGTGTGTGGTGGGAAGAGGGGAGCAACGGAAATACATTCGCTGGTATGTATTGAGTACTTACGATCTGCTGAGCCTGCCCAGTGCCTCGGTTTAACAAATGAGGCAGAATTTGCTCGGTGCCCTGCCGTCTGTTCTCAGACGGAGTGACCCGACGTCCAGCTGAAGGAAACAGGGCCCGGTTGGCCATCCTCCGTTGTTGGTATGTTCGGGCCTATTGCCACAGCCACCCTGTCAACCCACGTCACGGAGGGCCGCCCACGCTTTCACCACCCCCTCTTTGAGCTCCTCCAGGGAGTGCTCTGGCCTGTTAATGCCCCCGCAGTCTGTGAGACAAACTCCCGCCATCCTTGCCTTTAAAGGACCTTCTGGCCGCCCCTCTCCCAACCAGATGTGTTTGTGTGCTTGGCCGTCGGGGGCCTGTTTATTGTTCTCTGCCAAGGAAATCCCTGTCAAGTGGACTTTCTTCTCCCTCCTGTACAGATGGGGCGGGGGTGCCTTGAGACCAGGAGGCCCACTCACCCAAAGTCTGCCCAGTGTGCCAGAAGTGAGTGGGCACCAACCCTCTCAGATGGCGTGACCTCGGGGCCGCCCTGGCGTCTCCCAGAGACCTGATTTGGGAGCACTCCTGGCCTCCGGGCTTGGGCCCCGCCTGAAATCCCCAGCAGTGGGTGGTAATGAGCAGGGCAGGGTGCAATCAGCGGCGAGGATCTCGTGGCCCGGTCAGCAGGTCACCCGAGGCTCCGGGAGATGGGCCCTCCAGGGCTCGTCCCAGGCTCGCTCTCCCGGCAGCCGTGGGGGAACGCTGAGAAGGGCCCGCTCTGTGTTTCTGTAGAACGACAGTGTCACTCGTGAGGCAGTTCGGGGCTGCCAGTCTGAGGGTTGGGGCCAGTGAATTGACCACTCTTGGTCCCCCGCCCTCCTCATCCGTCACCTGGGGATCCTGTTCCTTGTGAGGGCGGGAGAAACGTCCACCAGGAAGGGGCAGCGCGAGACTCCCGCCGCCGCCGCCGCCGCCCAGGTGAAGTCACAACTCGGGCCCCTCCACAATGCTGACCTGTCTGTCTGTCTGTCTCCCTCTTTCCCCTCCGTAGCTCTGACAGCCTCATGGCCCCCGCCGGCCACTAAGCCCCACCATGGGCAGCCTGTACTCGGAGTACCTGAGCCCCACCAAGGTCCTGGAACACTACAATTACACAAAGGAAACCCTGGACACTCGGGAGACGCCGTCCCGCCAGGCAGCCTCGGCGCTCATCCTCCTCCTCTGCGGTGCCATCGTGCTGGAGAACCTCCTGGTGCTGGTGGCCGTGGCCCGCAACAGCAAGTTCCACTCGGCCATGTACCTGTTCCTGGGCAACCTGGCCGCCTCGGACCTGCTGGCAGGCGTGGCCTTCATCGCCAACACCTTGCTCTCGGGGCCCGTCACGCTGGGCCTGACCCCCGTGCAGTGGTTCGCCCGCGAGGGCTCGGCCTTCATCACGCTCTCCGCCTCCGTCTTCAGCCTCCTGGCCATCGCCATCGAGCGCCACGTGGCCATCGCCAAGGTCAAGGTCTACGGCAGCGACAAGAGCTGCCGCATGCTGCTGCTCATCGCCGCCTCCTGGCTCATCTCGCTGGCCCTGGGCGGGCTGCCCATCCTCGGCTGGAACTGCCTGGGCCGCCTGGACGACTGCTCCACCGTCCTGCCGCTCTACGCCAAGCAGTACGTGCTGTGCGTGGTGACCATCTTCTCCGTCATCCTGCTGGCCATCGTGGCCCTGTACATCCGCATCTACTGCGTGGTCCGCTCCAGCCAGGCCGACGTGGCCGGCCCGCAGACGCTGGCCCTGCTGAAGACGGTCACCATCGTGCTGGGCGTGTTCATCATCTGCTGGCTGCCCGCCTTCAGCATCCTCCTCCTGGACTACGCCTGCGCCGTCCGGGCCTGCCCCGTCCTCTACAAGGCCCACTACTTCTTCGCCTTTGCCACCCTCAACTCGCTGCTCAACCCCATCATCTACACCTGGCGCAGCCGGGACCTGCAGCGGGAGGTGCTGCGGCCGCTGCAGTGCTGGGGGCGGGCGGCCCGGGGGCCGGGACGCCGGGGCGGGACGCCGGGCCACCGCCTCCTGCCCCTGCGCAGCTCCAGCTCGCTGGAGAGGGGCACGCACATGCCCACGTCGCCCACCTTACAGGAGGGCAACACCGTGGTCTGAAGGCCGGGAGGACCCACCCGGCGCCGCTGGTTGCTGGCAGGAGCCCTGGGGGCGAGGTGCCAGGACCTGCAGACAGAGGAGGGGCTGCCTGACGGGCAGGGTGCCTCCCCACTGCGGACCTGGGCAGTGCCCGACCTCCTCCACAGCAGAGCTGTCGCATGGTCCTCGAGGTCCACACCAGGGTGGCTGGCGCCCTCAGGCATCCTGACAGCGGTCTGGGCGAGAGTCCCGGTGGCACAGGGGCCGTGGCAATGCGCGGCCAACCTCAAGGGCATCAGATGGAGACCACCAGCTGCTCTGCTCCTGCCGGGAGTGGCCGGGGGCGGAAACCCACAGGGGCAGTTCTGCCCTGTCCTGTGGGGTCACCATGACCGGGAGAACAATCCCCAGACCCTCTGGCCAGACCCGCCTTCTGACAGCCTCAGGCAGGCCACTGCCAGGGAACCTCGCAACCCTGCCCCGCCCTCCTGGGGCTGGCCGCAGGGCGCCAGCAGGGCTGCAGTGCCTGAGCCCAAATCCCCAGCTTCCCCAAACTTCACCAGCTGCCACTTGGGCTCCTTCTTCCCTTTCCTCTCACTCCTCAAGATGCCAGGAAACCACAGGGTGAGGGTGCGGGTGGGGGTGGGGGACTGAGCCCCATTCTCAGACCTCATTGGCTCATTGCACTATTGGGGCTCAGAAGAAGCACCAAAGGCTGGAAAAACCGGTTTGGGAGAGAGGGAGAGGGCTTGGGGCCTCCCAGATGGCGGGCAGGGAAGGACTTGAGAGCGTTCTGAGGGAGTTTCGTGCACAAGAGCCCCCCCAAAGGAAAGCCTCCCCAAGCGACTCCCATTTCCAGCCACAGCCAAGGTACCGGGTGCCCCAAACCCAGCAGCCATAGTGGCTTCCTCCCTTCCAGTTGTAGTGGTCGGAGCATGGGGTCCGGGTGACACGGATATCATGTCCTGGGGACTCACTCTTCTCCCAAACTGTTCCCAGAAGGGTTTTGCCTAAATCCTGTGGGTGAATGCAAGAGACATTACGGTACAAGTGTATATTTATGTGTGTGTGTGTGTGTGTGTGCCCTCCTGAGCAGGCTTCCCCCAGAATGGATGCTGTCCTGTGTGCTCATGTCTCTGTCTGTCTGTCTGTCTGTCTTTGTTGAAGCTGCCAAAGTTGGGGAGGGGTGCGGTCTAGCCCTGCACAGCCCCTTAGTCATTGCTGGCCTGTCTCCCCACTTGAGAGCTGGGGTCCAGCCCACCTCATGCCTCCAACACATGAATGCAAAGACCCCGGGGGGACCTTTAGGAGGGGGGCAAGGAGCCAGTCGGGGGGGTGCTTCTGTCCCCTCATACAGCTCCCCGGACTCCCCCCTCTTCCCCATGCCCCAGACCCAGGTCTGGACCAATAAACGGTTCGGTGACTGCGTCCTGATGGTGATGGTCTCTTTGAAGTCGCCGTTTACATGGTGGCTGGGATGCCCTTCTGAACCCCCACTCCGGACCCCAGGGGAGCCAGGACTCCAGTGTGACTTTGGGGTCCACACCGACTTCTCCCCCCCATGTCAGCTGCCTGCCTGGCCTTGCCCAGAACATTTGCCAGTGATGAATTCAGCCTGGGGCTGCCCTACTTTCTTTTCCTGGGATGGGGGATGGGGGAGTTCAGTGGGCTCGCTGGGGGGGCCCTTCTGTATCCCAGGCTCCTGGCCTCACTTCCCTTTTCTGGGAGTGTGAGAGGTGAGCATACAGCAGGCCTCAATAATCCTCCAAACCCAGTGGCCCCCCCCCCCCAAAAAAAATTGGGACACACACTTCCAGCACTTTCCAGGAGCTGAGGGGGAGGGGGCGGGCTCAGGGTCACACAGTTGGGGGTGGGGTGGGGGAAGGGGCAGTGCCAGGCAGGCTCCTGGGGCATCACTGGGCTGGAGAGAGGCCCTTAGTCCCCTCCTTGCATGGTGGTGGGGGAGGGGTGGTGACCGGGAAACTCACCCCGAAGCAGGAGCAGCCCAGATGGTCTGCAGCTGGGAGGTGGGTCCCTGGGCTACTCTGATGACTCCTCCCCTCCCGGTCCCCCCCACCCCCTCTCCAGGCTGGAGCCCAGCGGCTCCTTTGAAGCCAGACTGGCGCTTTGATGGGGGTGGAGGAGGCCCCTAAACTGAGGCCCCACCCAGAAACACCAGTACCAACAAGCAGGCCAGGGGAGAGGAGGCGTGGGGAGGCCAACCTCCAGCGAGGGACCAGGGGCTGTAGTATTCCCACCCCCCACCTGGAGGGCCCTTCCCAGCAGTGACCGGGAGGCAAGCCCGAGACAGACGGCCTTCCCACGAGGTCATTTCCCCCCAGGACCCAGGCGCCGTCTCCCCCTCCTCAAGGCCTTTGTTCAGAGGTCACTTCTTCCCACAGGCCTGCTCTGACCACTCCCTACCCCTCACGGGCTCGTGGCCTGGGGGGTGGCGTTGCTCAATTTCCCTTCCAGCCAGTTTCCACGTGGATGTGCCACGCACGGAGGGAAACACTGCCCAGGTCTGCGCCCTCCTCTCGGTGGCTCGTAGGGCTGTGTCCACTGCTGGAGCCACGGTGTCCATCCGTCTCCCTGAGGCTCTTCCTCGCCTCGCCACCCCTCTACTGAACCGAGCCCGATGTCCTCCTCCAGGGACTGTCCGCTCTCTGGGACCAACCTGTGGGTCCAAGGTAGGTGAGAGGAAGTGTCGCTGGTCTTCTTTCACATGCCTAGGAGGCCGTGGACGGCGCCATGCCTGGGGCCTGGTGCGTCTTAAGTCTTCAGATTAACGTCTTCGCTTGGCAATACAGTCTTGTGCCACAGAGTTACCAAATACACCGAGTGTTTTGATGGCTTGACTGCTGCTTCCTTCAGCACTAGTAGAATGCCATGGATTGATTCAGCTCTCTCCTCTGAATATGAACACGTCGAGGGTCAAACGGTCTCGGTCCTGTCCACCGCTCTACCGCGAGCTGCGTATGTCGGAACTGGGCATGGTCCCACCTCAGGGCCTTTGCACCTGCTGGTCCCTTTTGTCTGGAAGGCTCTTCCCTTCGAAAGCCACACGGCTCCTCTCTCCAAGTTCGAGTCCACATTCAGATGTCACGTGCCCAGGGCTGAAATGTTTTTTTTTTTTTTCTCACCACTCGACCTTCTTCACCCTCGAGCCATCAGTTGACCTTGGACTTGGTCCCAACTCGTGGTGCCAGTCTTTGTTTCCGTCTCTTCTCAAAGCCACCTGTCCAGGGGTCTTTCCGCCTCCAGGGCTCCAGAAATCCGGATGGCATGAGAATTGGGCACCCTGCGCTGCAGCGGTCCCCCGTTTTGATCTGGATGCTTCTGGAAACTTTGCGGATTCATTTTTCTCACCGTCGCTTTTGTAAGTAGGGGTGGGGCCCGGCCTCTTGAATCTTTCATGTAAAATCTCAGTTAAGAGGAGGTGCATCCTGCTGTTGGCTGGTCTCCTGGCAAAGAAAACCGTTGTTGTTTGCGGAGGCAATTAGCCAGACATTCCTTAGCCTCCTCCTCCTCCTATTCCTGCCTCTCCTTGTTCCTCTCCAGCTACAGGCAAACCAAGAGCCGTTGTCTCGCCTCACAAGCTAGTAAGACCCCAGGTACCGCACGGAAAACTGGGAGGGAGAACTGAAGCATTAAACACCTGGTTTGACCAATTTACCGTGTCCTGTGAAACCATCGTCCCAAACCTGGCTGGAACCTGGCGGAGTAGGATAGACAGCGTGCCCACAGTGAGGGCTTTTTTTTCCGTGTTGCTTAAAAACAAACTAAAAGATGACACATCTCATGACATGGATGGACCTGGAGACCCTTGTGCTGCATGAAATCCGGATGCTGCGTGCCACGGAGCTGGTTCTGACCCATAGCAACTCTCTGGGCAACAGAACCAACCCCTCACCTGGGTCCTCACCAGCCTCACAATGATTCTTACCTGTGAGCCCATCGTCACTGCCCCTGGGTCTTTTTTTCTGCCCCAGGGACCCATCTCTCCTGGCAACCTATCCAAAGACAAAGGCGTGGCACCCTGGCCTCTAAGGAGCCTTCTGGTGGTATTTGTTCCACGAAGGATTTGTCTGTTCTTTTGGCAGTCTGTCATCCTTTCAATATTTGTCACCAGCTCCAACACCACAGTCCAGGACAAAGAGGGGGTGAGGCCACTGTGCTAAGGGGACAACAAACAAACAAACAAACAAACAAAACCACTGTTCATTGCAAAGAGAACAGCTCATTGCAAAGAGAACAGAACAGGGAGGTCGCCCTGCAGGGAAGGGAGGGGAGATAAAGCAACCAACTGGAGGTGGGGCAGGTAGGGCATTTGGGTGGAAGGCAGGATGGAATTCCAGCAGAGGCAGGAGAGCCATCATCCAGGGAGGAGGGGGGAGTTAGACTTCCGGGAGCCTTGATGAGTCACGGTCATCACTGTCGGCAGAGGGAGTGGTTCTAAAAGGTAAACCTCACCCCTGTCACCTAACTCACAATCGATCGATCCATCACATAGAGAAAGAAGGAAATCCAGCTGGCCGACATCTCCAGTGTTGACGCCCGGGCCAGCATGGACCCCTAACCCTCACCTCCTTCCCCTTGTAAAGGGACCAGATTTCAACATTGGTAACTTCCCTACCTTGTCGTGCAGGCTTTCCAAAAATCGGGACTTTTTTAAAACGCCGTGGGACGTGGGAAAAATTGTTTCGAATTGGGACTGTCCCGCCCAAAGCGGGACGTCTGGTCACTTGACTTGGGTGTGAGAGAGCTTGTGACGCTGCACCTGGAAGAACTTGTTGAGAGGAGGATGCCCAAGCCCTCCTCTCAGATCCTGATTGAGTAGGGCTGGGCGTGGTCCCTGGGGTGGGCGGGGTGAGGGTACACACACGGGTAAAGAGCTCATTGAGAAGTGGGGAAGGGGCTGAGCCCCGGTGGCGTAGTGGTTGTGCTCGGGACTACGGCCCACTGGGATGGAGGTTCAATTCCGGCTCCCAGGAGCAAAAGCTGGGCCTCCTACTCCCACCACCAGGGCAGTGATGCCTAAAAAAAAAAAGAAGTGGGGAAGGGGGCTGCCCTCAGACACACCTTGAAAGGCAGGCCAGGCTGCCCCCAGCCCTGGCCACCCCTTGGAACAAGCCCACTCTCGAGTTGAAACCCACCCGGCAGCCAAGGGTTTTGTGGTTGCTGCATTCAATGAGCTTCCCCGGGGATGAGCAGATGCATTCTGGGGAAGCTTCTGGACTCCATGACTTTGACCAACTCGGCCCAGCAGAGGCGAGACAGGGCCCTCTGGGCGCTGACCGCTAACCACACGGTTGCCCTTGAATGTGGCTAGAGGGAGGGGGAGAGAAAGAGGACATTTTCCATGGTTCTTGACAATTTGTTTAAATGGCTGCAGGTGGCCAGTGGCCACCGTACTGGATGGCAACTTCTAGAATCCCTGTCTTTGATTGGACAGCCTCCGAGCAGCTGAGCCCCTGGCATTGAAAACAAAAAGATCGCCATTTAAAGCAACAGCAATGACAAAACACAAGTCTTACCTTATTATTATTATTATTATTATTATTATGAGGAGGAGGAGTATTGTAGCCTCAACATGTAGGGACACCCGTGCTGGAGTTTTTCTTTTCAGAGTAATATCAGGAATAGCCTCTCCTGCAGCTGATAGAAAATACAAAATAGGGGGCTGCGCCCCGGTGGCGTAGTGGCTGTGCGCGGGACTGCGGCCCACTGGGATGGAGGTTCAATTCCAGCTCCACGGAGCCAAGGCTGGGCCTCCTACTCCCACCACCTGAGGGCAGTGATGCCCCCCCCCAAAAAAAAATACAAAATAGGAGTGATTTAAATAAGAGTGAAATGGGTCGATGGGGTCGTATCCCAGGACTTCGGAGGAAACTGGTTTAGGGTAGGAAGGACAATGGGCCACATGCCAGGCAATTCCAAGTGATGTATCTGTCTCGGAGCCCTGGTGGTGTCGTGGGTACACGTTAGGCCAAGAGCTGTATGGCTGGCAGTGCGAGATCGCCATCAGCTCATTGGGAGAGAGGCTGCGCTTCCTACTCCTGTCAAGAGTCAAAGTCTTGGACCCGCACAGGGAGGCTCTGGGAGTCAGCGTGGACTCCTATGGTAATGAGATTGATTTGAGGTTATCTAATCTTATCTGTCTACCTACCTATCACCTGTTGTCTCCCTCCCTACCAGGCTGTCTTGTGAGCCATTTGAGAGTAAGTGGGAGCTGCTGCGTTCTCCAAGAACGAGGATGTTTTCAATGTAACCTGGGTGCACTTATCCAAGGCAGGCACCCTCGTCGCTGTAATCATGGCTCACCCATTGACTCACTCCCTGTCCTACAGAGCAGAAGACGACCCGGGGCACGTGTGGGGTGCATTCTTCACAGCCCCCCCAGTCTCCTTCCATCGGGACGGTTCCTGCAATCTTTAGTTCTCTTTCAAGACCTCCACATTTTCAAAGGGCAGATCAGTGCGCGCTGGCGCATCCCCCAGCCTGCCTTGGTCTGATGGTTCCTGGTGCGGAGAGTTGGGCATCCCCCTTTTTTTGGGGGGGGGGGCATCACTGCTCTCCGGTGGTGGGAGTAGGAGGCCCAGCCCCACTGCTGGAATTGAACCTCCGTCCCAGTGGGCCGCAGTCCCGCGCACGACCACTACGCCACGCCCGGGCATCCCCTTTTGAGCAGGCTTCCGAACCCACCTGCAGCTGACTCCTTCTGAAGCCTCCCAGCCACAGGCACCTGCTGCCCATCAGACGCGAACTTGGAGCCCCCGGTCCAGGTCCAGGTGGTTGTCGTTGGGCTTCCCCGGCGCTGGGGAGGCGTTCTGGGACCCTGTAGCTGCTCTGAGACTCATCACGCTTCCACACGTTGAGCCTCCCAGGTTGCCTGTATCCTTTATTACGCGCCAGATATATATTTTTTTGGCATCACTGCCCTCTGGTGGGAGTAGGAGGCCCAATCTTGCTCCTGGAGAGCTGCTGCTGGATTCTCACTAACCATCTTGAATTCTTTTTCTTGTCTTTTCTCCTTTCGACTTTATTAGCTTGCTAGTTGAGGCGCGGAGAGTCAAGACATGCACCCGTTCAGCTGTGGCTACAGGATGGCTTCAGTGACGTGGAGGGCACATTCTTCACATTGTGCAATTGCTCACACCCTCCCTTTCCGAGAGGCTCCTTCCATCCCCACCCCCAGCGTTCCTATCTAATCTTTGGAGCTGCTCTGGTCCCACCTACATAGTTCTTAGAAGAGCAAAGTGCTCAGGGCAGGTCTTTCTTTTATGAGTGCAGCTGAACCATTGGTGAGTTTAAAGAGGATTTCAGAGGACGTTTTTGATTGAAAGTTCAAAGATTATCTCAGGGCCATCGTTCTAGGGATTCATCCACTCTCTGTGGCTCCAGAAGGCGGAGAATGCAAGGAAAGGTGAAATATCCCCCTTTTTGATAGGGGGTCTACCCCCCCCCCACACACACACACACAGAATCTTGGATCAGAATGCTCACTGACATTGCCTGGCACCACCTACTTCTTCTGGTCTCATGGCAAAGGAGGCCCTTGTTCAGGCAATTGGTCACACCTTCCACTTTCTCCTCCTGATCCTGCCGGTCCTTTTTTTTTTTTTTTTCTCTCAAAATAGAGGCCGATTATGGTCCCTTCATTGGCCACTTGCAAGCTTTAAAGACCCAGGCACTGTGCCACAAACTGGGAGGTAGAAACACGAAACACTGGGGTTAACAGGGATGCCTATGAAGCCATGACCCTAAAACCTCTAAACCGAGAAACAAAACCCCCATAAGTATTTAACTGTCCATAGGTAGCTGTTCTCCCCCCACCCCCATCATTGTTATCAATACATCTATGATACAACTTGAGCCAGTTGAACCTTTCTGTAGGCATACAACTCACGGACAGCAATGACACCCAGTGGCTTTCCAGTCTCCCCTTCATCAAGGCTATATGTATATTTTTGTGTGTGTGGGAGTGGGAGGCCCAGCCTTGCTCCTGGAGAGCTGCTGCTGGATTTGAACCATCAACCCTGTGGGCCTCAGTCCTGCACACAACATGACAGCGGTGAGATAAGCGTGTCATGATAAAGATGTTTCAGAATTTCTCCAAGTGTCTCGTGAGTTTTATTTTATTTTTTTAATGCTGAGAGAGGGACACCATACACTGCATACAAAGACACACGTTGACGAACTGACATTGGCTACGACCCTGGTCCTAGCTCTTCAGAATTATGGACCTATTCACCCGAAAGCCAGGTTGCAAATTGAACTCTTGTGTCTCCGGCCGTGCCACCCTGAACCCGCCCCATCTCGGAAGCTAAGCAGGGTCGGGCCTGGTTAGTACTAGGATGGGAGACAGCTAAAACTCTCCTTGCCCAGGGAGTCGACTGTCTGGCTACCTAGGGATGGAGTTGCTGGGTGGTAGGGTGGTTTGCAAGGAGTGCTTCCTGGCAGAGCTGGGGTTCAGTGGTCAGCTGCTAAACAGGTTGGTGGCTCCATGTGTCACTCACCTGGCGCCTGGGCTTCCTGAGCTTCCAATCAGAGCCTCGAAACCCCTGGGGGCAGTTCCTCCGGGTCCCACAGGAAGGACTACCTTGAGTCACAGTCCAGGAGAATGGGTTGGGTTGGGCCCCATGAGGAATGGCCGCACAGTCGCTGTGACCCTTTAGCGATGGCCTTCTTCAGAGGAGAAGCAGCTGTGGCTTAATTGATGGCGCTTTTCTGGGCAGGAGCTCCCCAGGTGAGAGTCTTCTTCCCGGCTCCATAAAGAGGGCCGGCAGAGACCCCGTCCCCACTGCTGGCCGTGGGGAAGGAGAAGGAGACGTCCTCGGCGGGACCGGGCGCCCGTGCTGCTGTGTGGAAGGTGGGTGAGGCGCCGAGCTCTCCCCACGATGACTGTTTCCTTGTCTCGGGGGGCCTGGGGGCTACACGGAGGCAGTGACCGTGGGGCTCAGGCAGGCCCAAGGACTGGGCTGAACGGAGACAAGCCAGGGCTCAAGAGGTTTGGGAAGAAGGAAGTGCACATTTGAAGTGGGTGGGAAAGACTTGAAAGACTTGCGGAAAGGCAGTCACGCAGGACGCGGTGTTCTAGGCCAGGCTTCCCCGGCCAAGGGGAATGTCTGTGTTTGTTTGAGGTTCGTCGGGCTTGTGGCTCGGAGTCCAGAGAACCTGGGTGTCCCCTATATCCGTGGCTGGTCCTGGGCACCACAGACTGTTTGGAGTGAACAGGAGATGAAGAATGGTTTGGATAGTCTGTATTTTTGTTGATGTTGTCGATAGTAGGGTTGTATCTCTGTTGTGTTATGTTATTGGGTGGGGGGGTCACGCTCTGGAAGTTGTGTGAAATGTTTTTCTGATTCTTTTTCAATATCTGAAACCAAGGATCCTATAGGGACAGCAAGTAAACATTTCGGGGGTGGGGAGGGGATAAAAGGGAGCTGATGAATAGGAGTCCAGGAAGAAAGGAATCTTTGGAAACTGTGGTGAGAATTGTTTAATACTGTTTGATGTGATTGAACTGCAGAAAGATTTATGTACTAACTTCTCATTTAAAAGTTTGGATTATTTGTGTGGGGGGGTGTGCGTGTGTGTGTGTGTGTGTGTGTGGCATTACTGCCCTGGTGGGAGTAGGAGGCCCAGCCTTGCTCCCGGAGAGCTGCCGCTGGATTCGAACCGCCAACCCTGTGGGCCACAGTCCCGCACACAACCACTACCCTACCAGGGCTCAGCCAGTTTGAATTACTTTTTAAAGTTCTGGGTCGAGTCGGGGAAGAAAAGCAAGAACAACCTCATGTGACAGGTGAAAATGATAACAGAATTCAGATGTTAGGGTCAATAAGGTTTTATCGGCACACGCACACACCCACCTGCTAGGGTTTATTTATAGTTGCTTTGGTTCAAGGGCAGAGGTAGGGTCACATGGCAGGAAGAGCCCTGTGGCTTGTTAAGTTTCAAACTGTAATTATCTGACCCTTGACATGACAAGTTTGGACACTGTGCAATTCAGGAAACCTTTTCTTCATGACGGACGTCATTGTTGGGTGTTAACCCCAAACCCACTACCTGCTGCTGTAAAGATGTACTCCACCCCCCGCCCCCCGCCATCTACTCAATTTTGAATGGTAGTGACTGTTGCATACAGTGGAACCCACATTTGTGGGTTTCCAAGACTCTCACTCTTCACCGGAGTGGATTTAAAAAAAACCAAGCCCCCGGCCCCGTCCCCAGAAACTACCACTGAACCTTTCCACAGGCGTCACAGTTTGGGGGCATGTTGAAGTCAACTGCTACGTGTACACTCGAGCGTCAGCTCATCCCGGAGGGACACTGCAGGGTAAGGACTCAGGGACCCGCCGGGCTCTCTGTGCGGTCTCCCTGTTATGTTCAACTTGCAGCAGCCCCCTAGGAGGGAAGGAAAGAAACGCCACCTGGTCCTGAGCGGTCCTTGAAGTCGCTGCCGCCTTTGAACCCCTTGTGCCAGTCCCGGTGCCATCCTTCTTGTGTTGGGTGGGAACTCTGACATGATGAAGCACAAGTTCATTCTCTCCAGCAACCGGGTCCTGCCTGGTAACATGGCCGAAGCATGTAAGTCCGGCCAGCCTGTGAGCATCCGGGCATGCAGGCGAGTCATGTTCCAAGGAGGCCATGTCATTTTGCACCTCACCCAACGTCATCAGGCAGGCCGGATCCTGCCGGCAGATAAATACATAACCCTTTGGGAAGTGTAAGGGGCATGATGGTTCCCTGAAGTTAGGGGGGGGAAGGGAGCGGAGAGTGATAACCCGCTGGAGGGGCATGAAGAACAGAATTGTAGGTGAACAGATACACTGGATGGTAGAAGACCAATGTTCAGTGCTCGCTTCGGCAGCACGTATATTAAAATTGAAAAGATACAGAGAAGATTAGCATGGCCCCTGCGCAAATTCATGAAGCAATGCTTATACAATTAACTAAGGGTTTGGTGGTGGGGGGAGGCGTTAAAAGGGGAGCCGATATCAAAGTTCAAGGGAAAAAGTTTTGAAACTGATGGTGGTGGCAGTTATACGATCATACTTGATCCAATTGAATGATGGATTGTTAGAATACCTGTCAGAGCTCCCAATAAAATGATTTCTGGGGCTGAGCCCGGGTGGCATAAGTGGTTGAGTGCGGAACTGCAGCCCGCGGGCTTGGCGGTTCAAATCCAGCGGCGGCTGGGTAGCGCCCACGACCACCAGAGGCAGTGATGCCCACAAAAACAAAAACAAAACAAAGCAAAAAAAAAAAAAAGATTTCCGAAATCAAAACAAAACAGAACAAAAGCCCCGGCGGGCGTCGTGGTTGTGTGTGTGTGTGTGTGTGTGTGTGTGTGTGGGACTGCGGCCCACTGGGTTGGCGGTTCAAATCCAGCTGCAGCTCTCCAAGAGCAAGGCTGGGCCCCCTACTCCCAGCAGGACGCAGTGATGCCACCAAAAAAAAAAAAGC